>APFE031317240.1:0-15167 GCA_000404065.3 Pinus taeda | reverse complement strand
ATTGGAAGCTGATGGCTGATTTTGAGTACGTGTTGTTGTAGACTTGTTTGTGGGAACTTTTTTTTTAGTAGTAGTACCCATGTTCCTTTTCTTCTGAGTCACTTGAACAGGTTCCAGAATGTCTTTACTCTTGGTACTGACTGGGAAAGCTTCCTGTTCACTTTTAGTGTCAGAATTGGGAAAAATGAAGTCCCACATCCCATGACATTCTACAGTTACCTCTTCTTCAGTTTCTTCAGATGATAAGATTGAATCTTATTCTTCCTCATCCTCGGGGTCTAATTCAATGTTGGATATAGCATTAGGGGGTTTTGATTATGGTTTCTTAAAGTTTCTAAATGGAGTTTTAGTTGAAGTTTCAGCTACTTGTTTCTTGATTTCTATCATTTCATTTGACATAGTCTTTAGAACATTTTGGAGACCTTCCATATCGTATGGATCTTTAGCCATTTTCTTTTTTGAATCATCTTTGAAGGAGACATTTTTAGATTTTCTATCTTCAAGAGTAGCTTTATTTTCTAAGGCGATGATACATTTTTCTACAACAAGTGCCTCTTTCATATTTTCCACCAGAGTAGGTTTTGCAGCTCTATCTACAAAGATAGCTATATTTGAAGGTAAAGTTGTTATATACCATTCACTTCTAACGTGTTCACTAGGTTTAGAGGCAGTAGGAATTTTATTCAAGAGTTTATTAAATCATGAATTGAACTCTTTTATAGTCTCTCTAGACTCTGTTCTAAGATTTGAAAGATCATTGATTAACATTGCTACATATCTGTCATCACCATATTTAGTTAAGAACTGTTCTTGAAAAATATTCCAACTAGTAATTGATCCTGATGGTAAGGAAAAGTTCCAAGACCTAGCTAATCCTTGTAGGATATAAGGGAAAAGTCTGACATCGATATCTTCCTCAGTAACCCCTTTTAAGTTGACTGACAACGTAAAGTTTTTTATGTGTTCATCTGCCTATATGCCTGCATCTGGATTAAATTTCGGCAACCATTTTTCAGGATGAGCTGGCAATGGGTGCAAAGGTGTGGGCATTGTGACTGAACCAAGCTTTTTCCATGGGTTTTGTGCCATTGTCGAGCTACTAATGGATGATAGTGCCAATGAAGTTCCATAAGGTTGGGAAGGAGCATATATTGAAGTTTGAGAAGGTTAAGAAACAGATATTGAAGTTACAGTTCTTTGATGAACGACAATATGGAGTGGAGGAGTGGATGGTTGACTTCACACTGGAGAAGATGAAATGTATGATGATGATGAGAAGGTTTCACTATCAGACCCTTTAGTTTTCTTTCTTGCCTGTTTCCTTTTAGGAAAATGTAACTTAGTAGGTTCAATACCAAGCTTTTCACTCTGAAGTCTGATGAGGGGTGAGAAGGAACGAATTGCGAAGCTACATTGCCTTGAGATAAATCGAATTTCTGTGAAGATATTGAGAGTCCTTGAAGTTTGTGGGTGAGAGACAGTACTTCGGGAGATTCGGGAGCTAATTTATCAGAGATATTTTGGGGTTGAGCAGTGGTTGTTGATTTCTCAGTTTCTTGCTTGAAAACCGGGGTTTCAACATGCAAGGGAGAAGTTGGAGGTGAGGTGGAGGGAGATTTACTCTCAGAATGGATTACAGATTTGGGTTTTCCCACCATTCGTAGTTCATGCCCTCCTTCTAGTGCCAAAAATGTTGATGCCTCGAAAATCACTGCATCAACATCGGGCAAAACCACCCGGTCCGGATCTTAAAGGAAACTACTTTTCTGTTTGGTGTGGTGGCTCCGACTGGATATGATGGGACCAGTTTCCCAATGATTTATAAATGGGATGGTTAAGTGATTGATTTCCTAATATCTAATGGGAATGATGGACTTTATTCTAAAATTCAATCATATAAATAACTAATCTATCCCGGGAAGTCCTCTTAGTGCAATTTTCGATGATTCTTATTGACAAGTAGGCATATAGATGGCTCTACTTATAAACAAAAATATTGATTCATATGATAATTACTTTGTTCAAGTAGTTGAAAAGAGTAATAATTAAAGGGATATCACACTATTCTTTATATATCATTGACACATATGTATGAAAATTAACAACTCTTAAACATTCAATAGTGATAAGTCAAAGAATTGTTGTGAAAGCATATACATACATCAATAATAGAAAAATGAATAAATGTTGGTTCACATAAAAGCATGAAGCAAAAACATAGATAGTAGTACCATATGTATTTGAGTCTCCTCTGATATAAATCACATTCAAATGCCACCTTTCAACTTGGAAATAATTTTACAAGAAGCAATAGTGCATATCACATAAAAGTATTCTTCATTAAAACTCAGATTCAGGTCTACTTTTATAAAAAAATATATATCGGAAGCACAATAGTGCAACTTCTTATCCAAGTTTTAATACAAAATTTGAGGACCCTTTCTAAAAACATGAAAGGGTCTATAAATACTATCTAAACTAACAAACTATGAAATAAAAATGCTATGTGCTGGTATAACCAAATCACAAAAATTGTGACAATCTTCTTCAAATAGGCATGCTGTAGTCAGTCAAAATGGTTCACTATTTGGCAGACTATCTTGTCACTTGAGCTGGGAAATGGTGAGAATCGGTTGCAGTTCTAGTGGATGACTCATGTGTAAACGCAACTGGGAAGTGTATGTGGCATCAGTAATTTCAAGGATCATATGACTGATTGCATCGGTGAGGTATTTCATCATTGTTCGCTAACTATGTGGTTTAACAAGGAAGAACCAAAAGGTTTCCCATGTTAAAGTTTGAATTCCTGCAATCAAACATTCCCACTTTTCCAGCTCTTGTTTCCATGTCTGTTCTAATGTTTTCACCATTGGAAGTTTCCCTACAGTACATTCTGTAATTAAATTTGATAAATAAATAGTATCATTAATCAATTCAACCAGGTTACTCGTCACCGATCTGCATCTTGATGTCGCCATTTTTGCCTTCATTAGTTGAGATTGCCATTTAAGGAATAGGATTTATTTATGTGATTCCAGAATTTGGGGTAGATTTGTAGCTTTTCCTTCTTTGGTTTCTTTCCAAGAGAGAAATTATGTTAATCTTTCATCTGTTTGCTCCAATTTCTATCTCGCATCAACTGACTTATCAATCATAGATGACGAAATTTCACATAGGGGAAGAACGAGAGAGATATTATGACATAATTGGCTCAACTGATTAGACAATGCTTTGGTAATTTGGAGTGCCTCTGATCTGAATTCTCACACTTTAGGATTTTCTTTGAATCTTTCTATTTGCAATGAAAGCTGATCGATCTGTTCTTCCTTTGATTTTTTCAACTGTTCATTTAATGGTTGCAATTTTCTCAATGCTTGGGATAATTCTTGTTGCTTTTGAATTGCATGTTGATCAATCCTTAGTTTTTCTTTGCGCAATTGCTCTTTCAATTGATTATTTAACTGCCTCTGGGTTACTAATTGTTGTTCCAACTACTCTATCCTTTGTTGCTTCTCTTGTACCTGTGTTTCGAGCAAAATGATTGCTTGGTCCTTTTCCTTGAGAAAGTTGTTGACCTCCAATGCTTTGTCTATTGTAGCTATCATGTATGCCCCAGTATACTGAGAAAGTTTAGTGAGATCTTCAGAAGGATTCACTTCTTCTCTCCATACCACATTTGTTATCTCCATTTGTGAAGGAAAAAGAGGAGATTCATCAATTCTCCACTTTTTCCTTTGTCTCTTAATTACAACCCTATCCTTAGGGTTGTAGAAGACATCCAAGGGCGGTATTTCTTCTACATGTAGAACAATTTCATCCAATGGGTTCTCAAGGATTATATCGACATCCTTTTGAGTCATGGGTTCGCTGCTAGTTCCTTCAGCTAGAACTGTATTGATTATTGACTTCTGATCAATTGTCACCTCTGGTGTGCTGAATCCTTGTAGGTTCTCAGTATTACTGATGATAGAATCAAATTTCTGCCATTATTTAAGAAGTTTTGGATCAACATAAATGTTTGAATCAATGAGTTCACTACTTTTTCCTTGTCCCTATTCATGCTCTGGCAATTTTTCTTTTTCAGGGATCTTCTCCACTACACGAGTCTTGTTCGCAACTTTCTGTTTAGTTTGACTTGGTGGTTAAACTGTAGGGGTTGTAACTAATAGGTCCAAAGGCAGAGTTTGAAACCTCTGGTATCTGAGCCTATTAAATTTTTATAACCCTTCTTCTTCATACCTGATCCTAGCTAATCCTTTAACCTGAAAAAATGTATCGGTTGAAGTAAATAAATCATTGAAGTCATCCACTTCATGATCGAATTTGGTGAGTTTAGGTTGAGAGGTGACGTTATGGGCGACCTTTCCTGGATCATATCGCCTGTTCGGAATGGTGGCAAGACTTAGCATTTGAATTTCCTATACCTCTTTATTTGCATGTTTGTAGTCATGTAAGGTGAAAATGCCATATCGTAAGGAAAATATAGGCCACATATGTTTCTTTGAATCCCTGAGGGTTCTTGATGTCCCTTCGACTATTATCTGATAAGCCAATTCCCGTGCTAACAATTTATCGAGAACATATAGGGGAGAACATGGGGTTTGATGAGACTGCCAGAAAGCCTCACATAGGTGAATTTCTCCTCACTGAACCAACTACCTACCGCTATCAGGTCAATTTCTGCTTCCTGGGATATCCTGTGAGCGGGCTTATTAAAAATACAATAATATACAGGTAAAACAAAACAGTTGCAAATTTTGTACAGGCGATTTTTATAGTGTGCCTTCCATAACTTCTTGTGGTAAATATGAATTGGATTCAGATCTTGGGGAGTCCATTTACATCTGAGTACCGAGTATTCAGAGTTAAAACAAATAATTTCCAGAATATATGCACTATAGTAGAAAGGGGGAATGATCCAGGAAGATGTATACGCATTCCTTCTGTATTCTAATATCTCAGTGGCTAGTCTATCAGACAAAATATTTACCCAATCCATAACATAACCATTGATCAAAGCTTCCATTAAGGGGACCATTTCTATAGTGAATTTGGTAGAATCATGTTGTCCCCATAGTCTACACATCATTTCTGTAGCATAACAATAAAGAGAAGCTAATGAATCAACAAAATACTTACCCGATGACTCGTGCTTGTGATTCTCTGGGAAATGCTTCCATTGCTTGATCAGGTCTGACTCCAAGTCATTCTCCTTTGCAAATGCTTCTAGGAATGGCTTGTTGTATCCCTTCTTGGGTGGAGTTAGATGGTACATTTTCCTGAGATCTTCAGGCTTGAATGAGCCGAACATCCTCCCATCAGATGTGGAAAATGTTCTATCTGAAGTTGGAATTTTCTCAACCACCCATCTTACTACATCAGTTTATGGCAAAATTTTGGCCCGCGTTGCTATCCTGTGAAGATAAGAACAAGCCAATTCTTTTAGATTTCCCTCTGACTTGTTCATTGAATCGGCAGTGGCTTCCTCTTCTAATTCTTTGGGCTCCTCTACTTCTATCATATTATAAATTCTTTCCCATCTAGTATTTCCTAGACCAAGACATGTTGTATCTGATATTAATTCTTTCTTGCTCGGTCCTGGGTCATTGGCTGTAGGAGTTGCTGTGGGCTTCTTTGATTTCTTCCCATTTCCTCTGGATTTATGGGTTCATAGAGACTCTGCACAAATAATTGCAAACCATAATACAAAAATAGTGCTGCTGCAAGACAATATGAAAATGAACAGAACTATGGTGATTGACGATAAATGAAATGCAATTAAGAATTACCACGAATGAAATATTTTGAGGGATTTACTCTTAACTGTAAACTTTAATAGTTGTTCAAACTTCCAATCGTGGTGAATTAATACCATAAATACCCATCTCGTCGATCATATATCGAATGATTATTTCAAGTGTGCTTCCGATTTCCTCGATCGGTGATCAGCGATAAATCGCAAATCATGATCGGTAGTTTCAAAGGGAAAGGCTTTAGCACTTGCAGCAAATATCTCTGATTGCCAAAAAGTAATATTATAATCGAGCAAAGTATTACGCATGCAAATCATTTTAGCGTATGCTTTTTCTATTGAGATGCGTGCCCAATTGATTGATCGCAAATTGGGGTTTGTCTTATGCTTTATCCCTTTGTCATTTGATATCGCCAATTGCCAATTTGTGATTTCCTTTACCACATCAAAAGGTTTAATAAGGCCTTTACGTATGTCTCTTTATCATTGACATCGCCGATTGCCGATTGCGATTTCCTTAATCGGATCGGAGGATTTGATGAGGTGTTTTTTTGTGAGTGTCTGTTTGTTATTGCGATATGCAATCTCCGATCACTTTATCGCAATGTAAAATTATTTATAATGTTTTTTAAAGGAACACAATGCTCTTTATCAAAAGACTTTATAAAATGATTTATTTACATCGGGCCTTTTAATAAAGATTTTTCTTGTAAATAAGGTCAATACTAGTTTTATTCATCAACTCACAAATCTAACTAAGTTTATTTAAAAAAGGACCCATTTCATATTATTTTTTTTTTATAGAAATGGGGGGTTGTTGTACAGCACAACACAGAGTTCATAAACATTTTTCATACCCCTCACACATAGTTGGGTATCAAGAATTCGGAGCTACATTTGGTACTTAAATACCGTGGTTGCCTACACAGGTACATCCAGGAAGAGATGGAGTTCCTGAACGTCTCCTCACTCAACACGGTGTACCGATACACTATCAAAATTAAGCAGAAGTTCATACAGAAGAAGAAATACTTTGGACCTACAAATTTGAAGACCAGAGGACAAAGCCAAGGAAAGGCAACCCAAGACAACCCGTCAAAGCCACAAGAAAAGAACAACACCACGAAGTTGAAGAAGGGAATAGGAAAGTAGTGTGAGTTCCATAAGAGCCCCACTCACAACACAAGTGAGTGTCAAACCAAGCAGTCGCTAGTGACCGAGTTGAAGGATTCAAAATCAGATACATGTTCTAACCCTAAGTCGGAACCCAACAAGGGGCATGGAAAAGGGAAGCAGATCATTGATGTGGAGCCCAATACCACTGATGCCACCACCAAGATCCAAAAGAATGAGCCCGAGGATCCAGAAGAGGGGGAGCGTCTGTCCCACTCACAGATGTGGGTGAAGGGTTCACTGTTGCAATTCATTTGCAACAGTGGCAACCAAAAGAACCTCATTTTAGTAGAAGTCATGAAGTGGTTGGGCCTATCAACTACACCACACCCACAGTCGTACAGTATCAGGTCGCTTCACCAAGGACGAGATCTTCCCAGCAGTGCTGCCTTCCCTATAGCTTCAAACCCTTCATAGATGAGGTATTGTGTGATGTTACACCTCTGGATGTTTGTGATGTATTATTAGGCCAACCATACTTGTGGAGGTGAAATGCTATGTATGAGTCAAGGCCTCATGTTGTTATTATTTCTTTGGGTAATTCATTATACATGATACGAGAGGTAGCCCCACCTACGACCACCTCTTTGATTGCTATTAAGAAAGGCAACAAGCTCATCTCCCAGAATAGGAAATTCATTTTCTGTCTAGTTCGCTTCCAAAGTAAGGAGAAGATTGTAACCACATCCAGGACCCTTGCGAAGGGTTCCTCCATGCAGTAGCAACATCAACAGGGGGATACAATCATGAAACAACATAGGAACAACTTCTCCTCACCCACAGGGGTACCACACAAGCTTCAGGTGGGCAACAATGTCTGGTTGCATCTGTAGAAAGAAGCCTTACAAGAGCCCATTAGAAGCTCCGACCACACCAACATGGTCCTTTCACCATTACTAAGGCTATGGGAAATAATGCTTTGGAGCATAACATTCCTCCATTCCTTTGCTTGCACCAAGTGTTCAATGTGGAATGAACTCGACCATGCTTTCCACCATTATTGGACACATCATAGATTGCAAAATAGCTCACCAAGGACCAAGCTCAGCGGATGGAGGAACTCAATGCAATGGGGACCATTGCTTCCTAAGGGGGGAGAATGATCCAAGTGGATGTTAGTGTCCACCCACCTATCCAACTTGGACCCCCACAACTGTCTCTTTCAAATTTTTAGTTTCCGTAATTGTAGGACAATTTACTATTTTTAGCAGTTTTTCGGGCCCTGAACTTCTAGAGCCATTTTGAGGCCCTAAACGACATTTTTTGGGAAATCTCGGAGCAACATGGGTCCATGGATGGATGTTTCTCTTCCCAAAGTTGTAATGCATGCCAGTCTAGGATCAAAAAAGACATGGATCATGGACCTGAAATGTCCTATTTAACTATGATACTACGAGCTGGGAATTATGGAATACATGTAGGTGACAGATACCTAGGTGGTGGGCATCAGCCAAGAGGGCTATGATGACATCATATTCTTCTTCATTTTTGGTGGTTGACAAAGTACAAGGTCCATTAAGGAGATGAGGTTTCTGGTTAGGAGAGTATATGGCCCATGTTGTAGTAGAGAGATTTTGTGACCATCGATATGCACTGTCAGCGAACCTGTTGTGATAAGCTTGTGGAAGATCCATCCGTTGAGATGAAATGAGAGAGAAATTTTTAGAATACATCCATGACGAGGTGATCATCATAAAAATTAATTCATTGTACATACATGCTTACTCTAACATTTTGTGGATTAACTCTTTTGGGGTAGAGATCATTCACGATATTTTTGAGGCAAGTCCCATCAGGGTCTGATAGTATGTATGCCTCCTTGCAGAGGCAATGCTTGATGATGTATGGGCCCTTCGAAAGGGTTTAAAACTTTCCTAGTCCTATTTATTCTTGGGCAACATCATAGTGGAGGACTAAAAATACCTCAGTGACTTTCCGAGTGATGATGTTGTTGTCCAACAAGGCCTTGACCCTCTTCTTGTGGTCTTCATTATTCTAAAAACTCATGTGGTATAAAGGTTTCCATTGTGCTATGGTAAATGCTTTTCCAAATTGTTTCAGAGCTAACTGAATAGATTGTATGAGAGGTGGTGCTACTCATGGCATGGGATGTTGATGCCTCATTGCTGTTGCGTGATAGGATATCTTGTGGAGGTATCGATCTCTAGGGCGAGGTCTTGTTATGGTGTTTCCTATTTGTGTGGATTGGTTTTAGTGCTTCTCTTGTTGTAAGGAACCATGTAAGGTAATGAAAATTCCTTGCGTGGTGGAATTGAGAGCATATGAGAAAATAACACCGCATAATGTTTTCTTAGTTTGAGAGGTGCTTATAGGGCATGTGGTCCACTAAGCAGAAGATGTCATTGAACTTACTTAGTTTGTGGCATTTATTGATCAAATGGTTGGCTTTCTCACATAATTCACATGTGATGGGCGACTTTCTTTTCCAGGTGGTTTTTGATTGCTTTTTTCCTGTTCTAGAATCGTGATAGTGATGGGAGGTAAAATGATGGAGTCTAGCCATATTTTATCCTTGAACACACATAGGATGTCTAGGGGTCCTTCTTCACCAAGTGGGGGGATGGGTTTTGTGGATTCCGTATCTCAGTCTAGTAGATGACGATTTTCCTTTACAAATTTACATAGGGAATTCAATTTTTTGCAGAATTGGGGAAAGTGAGGGCACCTTCTTTTGTGATGGTTATCCTTGGATATAGTGCATATATGGTGTTGATGCTTAGGTTTTATTCTTTGGTCCTCTTCGGTGGTAGGTTGGACTTGGTAACGTGTCCATAATTTTTGGTAGCAGTTTACCGAATGAGTAGGTTCATCACATATAGCATATGGTAAAGTATAGGGGTGGAAATACTGCATATGCTGCCTTCGTGTGTTGTAGGCAGGTGTAGAGTTGGACGATGCCTCTTCATGTATGTAGAAGATGTTTTTGAAATTTATTGTCCTTTTGAGGCTGGGTTGGCACTATGGGCTCATTCATGTTGTCTTGGATGACACCTTTCAATGTCTCTTGGAGTTAAGGGATATTAGGATAATGATGAGTATAATGATCATGTTTATCACATATAGCACACACATGGTTGGTGCATACTTCCTTTTTATGCAAGGGTATGAATTTCACTCTTTTTGATGGAGCTGGGGTTACCAATGTTTTAGAGGAATTCATGATTGTTTTTAACTCATCTATTTCGGGGCATATATGTGTTGGGTACCCGAATTCCTCACATAACGCGTAGGGTTGCATGGTCCTAGAGGAGTTGGAAGTTTCTCCTTTTTTACTGTTTTGTTTCACCTTTGTGGCGGCTCCAGTTGTGGTAGGCACATGACAGTTTTGAATAGGGGTGGTCCCCTAAAGTGGAGGTACAAGGAAGCTTCCTTCCTACATGTGTCCTTACTCAGTCGAGATGGTCGTGGGGGCTAGGTACCAAATTGGTATTTCAAGAGCCATATTTTGTAATGTGAGGGTTGCCATGACTTAGTGCGAGAGAAAACCCAATGGTGGATATAAAAAAGGTATATTGGTGGTAGAGTTAGGTAAGGAATTTGGGTTGGTAATAATGTGGTTATCCAAAATTGGTTCTTGATTCTAGGTGGTGGTTGGTGGTAAAATACTAAATGCTTCAATTGCAGGAAATCGGGTGTCTAGAATGGATTCCAGGGTTTGGGTAATGTTTGATGAATTCATCATGCACACTGGTGCTCCGGTATTTGGGACAATATCTTGTCTTACCAGAGGATCTCCTAGGAATGTTCCTAGGAGGTTTGATGGCTTAAACTAGCCCAAGCTAAGCTCAGTATAAGTAGTGACCACCTCTTGGGAGGATGATTGTAAGGGAAGCGCACCATCTAGTGTGGGTGTAGCTACCTTCAAATAGTATGTGAGTTGATCAATGGTAATGACCTTCCCATCATGGGGAACATCATTGTTCTGAACATCAATGAGGCGACTGTGAGAATTTCATACATATAGCTTTGGCATAGTAGGACGTTGTAATCCAATTGGGTGTTAAGTACTTCAATGCCTATTCACATAGTTTTTATAGCCATCTTAACTGGCACGCTATGGTTTAAACCAACGAGGGCTGAAGGGTGCTCATCATATGCTCTGAGCACTATGTCAGAAAGCTTAAATTCAGGGGATCCTATTTTTTCGCAAATGGATTTGGACATGATGCATGTGGAAGCCCCTTTGTCAATGATGCAATGATGGATGTTAATATTCTGGACTGAGATAGGGATTCAGAAAGTAGCGATTAAGGGAGGTCATGGAGTAGATTTGTCTAAGTCAAATACCATGAGGTGGGAATCATATGGGTTGATTGCTCCTAAAGTGGAAAATATGGAATTCGGCGAGGTTGGGCATGTCTGCAAGATTTCAAGTGGTAACATAGATGATCGTGATTGAGCTAAGTCATCGACTATGTTGTAACTATGGGTGGCTTTTGAATTTGTCCCTATGCATTGCACACGCATTGTAAGGATCATTCAATCATTTTAGGCATGGTGTTTATGGAAGGTTGTGTGGTCGTCAACAATCCAATAGGTATGGTTGTAGCCGAGGTGGATGAATTGGGCTCTAGGGGAGTCTCATAAGTTCGATTCCTATTTTGTAAGAGGATGTCCTCTCTTGTCAGTAAGACATCATGGTTGAGAGCATTATTGAGGTTCCCTCTAGATGGGTGAGTTTGGGGAGTTTGTTGTTGTGTGTTAACAATTCCCTAATGGGGGAAGGGGTCCTGCATGACTGCAGTTCCTTGACCACCTTGCCCCTTATTGTCTTGTATCCTTTTCATATCAGGAATTTGAGGAGAGTGATGGGTATAATGGTCATATTCCCTATAGATAATTCACGCATGATTAGTCTGAAGACTAGTGTTCTTGCGTTGTTTCTTTGATTTATTGTTGCTTGTAGCTTGGTTTTGGTTCTGGTCAGGGTTCTCCCTACCTGATGCCCTTGGGGGTTGCTGTTGATTGATATCTCCCTACTTGAGTTCTCCCTTTCTATTATTTTTAGGTTTCTTCCTAGCACTGTTAGAAGGACTAACCAAATTTGGTTGTTCCTCGCATTGTTACGGTGAAGGGATAGATGGTTTCACTAGATTCACCCGATCATTATTTTTCTTTGGCGGGATATTTTGTTGCAGTGTTGGGAAAGGAGAATATATGTTCTCTTGTCCCTAGTTGATGATTTGAAAATGGGGCACTTAAGCTTCTTTTATAACTTACAAGAACCTCTCCCACTTCCAAAGCTTTAAATATTCCCAAGTCTTATTGATTAACCGATGTGGAATTAAATTTGTGCTTGACAATATAAGTGTATGCTTATGTTTTTTTTAAACTGTTCAGGTGTTGTAAATTAATTTTCTTAAACTGATATAAAGCAAATAGCAGAAATTAAAAACAACAGATACAATGTAGCAATAAAACACACATAGAACAATAATATTAATTTGGAGTTTGCCCAAAACCCTTGGGCTACATCTCCTTGAGCTCTAGTCAACTTGACTAGGCTCTTTGGGATTATGGAAAAGTCTTTTTTTACAAGCTCATGGCTCAACTCCACTGTTTTACACAGAAACAATGGGTTTAGACACCATTTTAGCCCCTGGCTTTGAAGCTCTTAGCTTTCTAGCTTTGGCTCTTGCTATCTTGAGCTCTCTCTCTCAGCCTCTGCATGCCTCTATGATCTGCTTGACCTCCAAGAGATCTTTGACAACCTTCCAGCAACCTTTCGACAGCTTTGTTTCCTGTCAATCACACTCTCAGGCTTTCTCACCCCTTCAGCTCTCTGCGCTACCTACTTATGCCTCTCAATCATGCTCTCGGACTCAACAACCCCTCTGTCTCTGTCATTGAATGGATTTTAAGCCTATCGGTGCTTGTCTGTTTATTTCAGCTCTTGGGCTTTTTGGCTCCCGATCGTTGTACCTTCATCTTCCTTCTAGAGAATTTAACAGTCATTACTAATGTCCCAAGCTATGGTGGCCACCTATTCTATAAGAGAATGTGCCATCGGGCTTTTGAAATCCCTAGAAACAACATTTTATGTTTACACAGAGGAATAAATTCAAACACGAGAAAAATCTACCAAAACACTGTTCATTAGACTTCAAATATCCATAATTGCACCCTATACTTCTATTCGGTCTGCCTTTTAATTTCTTATTGCATCTTGACCGTTGATCTGAGAGATATAGATCCAACGGCTGAGATCCATTTCAGACGTCTCATTTGTACAAGGGTTAACCACCCGAAAAGGGTGGTTTTCTCTCCCTAGGGCCTAGCCACGTGGCAACCAGTGTATGGGCTCGGGCGGAGCCTGACCAAAACAACTTACTACCTACAGGCCACCCAAAATCCCGCTTGTTTCCTTTGTATTAAAAACAATACATTAAACACTGAAAATATCAAAAAAGGGCTTTATGACGGACTTGAGATGTTATACATATGCATTCATAAACCCTTTTGGGACCAATTTCATCACATTGACACTTTTCCTTCGCATCTCGTTTATTTAATGAAAAACACAAATAAAACAGAAAACCTTGTTTCCTAGATCTTAAAATATATCAAATATTGTTCATACTTTTATCGGGTCTGGCTATATCGCATCACATATGGTATTGACCCCGCTCCTTTGAATAGCTCCAATGCGATAATGAAATGTGATTAATTGCAATTGCATATCGCATCGACCTGGGGTCCCACCTTAAGTCTCATGCCATCGTCAATTGCAATCCACCGATATTGGTGATCGTGATATCGCATCGAACCAGTGCTTTTCTTATATTCCATGCCCTCACCGATGCCAATCTGTCGATTGGAAATCGCAGTGTCACATCAGCTCGGGTCTTTTGCTCATATTATATGCCTATGCCAACCTCTAACTCGATATGTCGAGGATCAATGATTAGGGGTGGTTCCCCTTTCTAGTTAAGTCTACCTTGGACCTCCTTCGATGCGATTTTATTCATAAAGCCTTTTAGGCCATTTTTTTGAATATTTTCCTCTTTTTTTGAATATTTTCCTCTTTTTCTGAATAAGCAAGGGAATCTTATTTCTTCCATAACTTTCGCATCCTAAGTCCACTTTTTCCCATCAAGTTGGAGTAGATTTAGAATGAGATGATCTTTGTAATGGAGCTAATTCCAAGAACTTCCTTGGACTTTCATTTTTCCTCTGTGAGGAATACTTAGACTTAGGAGTCTATCCAAAATCCATTTTGGATCATGCCTTCCCACAAAAAGAACTTTTGGTCTCCAAAAGGCTGATATACTTGTCTAAATAGTAAATGAGAGTGATTCACCCTCTTCTTTCAGCCTCCCTACACTTGCCTTTCATAGTGCATTTGAACCAAAGTTTTTTGACCACTTCCTTTCTTGGATGGGCTTATCTTCCTGGGAAGAACTATCTTGCTCCTTGCTATCCTATAGAACTTCTACTGAAATGGTCATAGAAGGTGGTTTGAACTTTTTTGCCTTGATCATTGATCCAAGGTGGCTTAAACAAATGTGAAGTACACCTACTCCAAAAAATTCTCATTTGTACCTATTTGAAAAGCTCTCAACAACAACTGTTAACAGCAACAGAAATATAGACAACAACTAGATGGCCTAAACTCCTGCTTCAAATAAGAAACAAATTTCACATCTTTGGAACACCTCCATGCCTTACATCTCCATACAAATAATGGACTAGACAACAAGCCCACAAAACAGGCCTTTAAAACAAATGACCCTTCAAGTCAAGCATGTAGAAAAGGATAATTAGGACTCTTTTCAAAAGATGAAATACTTCATCACTACCTCCATCTTGGAGGCCAAGTCAACTTTACCAAGCCAATATTACATGCATGTTTACAGCAAAGAATTCAACCCTTTAAGTTAATTACTCATACATGCTCAAATACAAAGAAAACATCAACATCCCTGTGTTCATGCACATCATGCTTATGCATGTATTTCATCCTTCAACCTTCACTTAAGCACACTATACTTTTGAAGCTAAAATGAAATATAATGTTGCAAAAACAAAGTGAGTCTCCTACTCAACCCTTTTTCAATTCACCTTCTTGGTAGAAACCTGCAACTTGGATCTCATCAAAAAAGAGATGCAAATGGATGCATCAATAGACATGCAATATTTAATTGGATAAGAACTCTAACCATTTCTTACCAATCCATTTCAAAGGTCCTCCCATTGTCTACACATCAACATCAACATGGTG
>APFE031317239.1:50378-92280 GCA_000404065.3 Pinus taeda | reverse complement strand
GAGTTTAGAATTGAGTTTTAATAATTTTGTTGAATTCAAGGGAAAGGCAAATTTGGGTGCGGGGATGAGGCACAATTTTTGCAGAGGTCCACTTGGGGCAAGATAGGCAATTGCTTTGATGCCTTAAAGCAAGTGAGATGGATAGATCAGACTGGTGAGGAGCTAAGGAGAGCAAGGAAGTCTCAAGGATTCTCCTTAAACCGAAGAAAACATAGAAAATTAAACAAATTTAAAGGCAGATCATAGCAAGTTCATGGATTCTACCTTAACACTTCATTTGTTTAATTACAGAAGATTAAATAAAGAAAGTGGTACACATACACAACTTACAAGTACTGAGAGAACCACACCATCAACACATAAAGCCACATGGATCCCAAATAGTGCTGCAAAACCGTGGTCTTTCCTTTGCCAAAAATGCAGATAAGATATGTACAATATAGTGTCAAGCTATTCCCAAGAGTCCAACCCTGAAAATGACTAAGAAAATACATAATATAGGCAAGCTAACACATTCCCTTGCCTCTAGGGGTCGAGCTCATCATCCTAGGAGTTGTTTCAACCAATTCTAAACTAAGCACTACAATCTAGGCAGTCAAAACAACTTGCCTCTATAAGCTAGGAAACCAATTCATTCATTGCATTTTTGCTATTTTATGAATGAATCATCTAGAATAGGTAAATAAGTGTCATAACAACATAAATCTCCAATAATTACATCAAGGAGGGTGAAAAACCCCATCACAAGTCAAAACAGGTGAAACTGGCTTGATTCGCTGAGCTGAGGAGGAAAACTGAGTCAAAACACCCTGTGCGCCGCGCGCCTGAGCCCTGTGCGCTGCGCGCCTTTCCAGCTGCTTTTGGGGCACTTCCTGGCATCCAAATTAAGCTCAGGTTGGCTTGTTGGAAAGCCCTGGATGTCTACTTTCCAACCTAAGTTGAATTTCTAATTTGGTCTCCATTTGACCCTCCAAAAGTGGATTCTCCCATAAGTACTTCCTGTTGATGTAAAAAGTGGCAGAAAGGTGATTTTCATGATGTTTTTTGAGCTTTTGATCACCCAAAACTTGATGAAATGTCTTGGCAATTTCTGAGCATGTGTATTTCATCATGAAAAATCCAAAAATGTAAGCCACCTGTGATTTGGACCTCCCCATCTTGTGGGTCCGGTGCTGAGGCGACGCATAGAACCCAAAACTGTTCGCAGCCAAAATTTTAAAACGACAAAAATTTTCTCAAATTTCCCAACTTGGAGTGAAGACCCTCCATCATGTATCATGCTCAAACTAGTGAAGCCTCGCAAAAACTCGAGCTGGATCAGGCCTTTTGCGTTGTTTTTGTGCTTTGCTCAAACGCCTTTTGAGGATCTTCATTCTCGCTTTGCAAACATGCATGCGAGCGCAATAGTGAGTTTTCATGTGGCGAAGCATGTCCTTGTCCCTGTTTGCCTTCGCCAACAACTTTTCCAAGTGAGTTTTCACCCAGATGAGCATTGATTCTTGATCAATAGGTGTCAAATCACCGGGTCTCCTACGAGCCAATTCCCGGTCTTCCCGAATCTTGCGCAGCTCATAAAGTTCATGCTCATCCTCCAACTGTTTGTTGCGCTACTCTAAGTAGTTTATCACCCATTTAGCCATCTGCAATTTCTTTTGCAGTGACTCATTCTTGGCCCTTTGCTCTCGGATAATCTCTTTGAGCTCTGAATTGGGCGAACTAGCATCAACATCAATGATACCGGTATCCTGAACTCCTAAAGGACCCTCATCAACCATGGGTCTCTTGCCCCTATCCTGACTTTGTACCTGTGCTGTAGATGGAAGCGAGATCCCTTCCACATGATGTGGAGATAATACTCGCTCTGCTGATGATGTCAACGAGACCCCTTCTACCCCGGGTGGAGATAGTACTCATCGTGAATCTGCAAATAAGGCCCTGGGGCCTTTCTGATATGTCACATATGCTGGAGCATCAACATGCTCGTTCTCATGAATGTCAAACTGCTGTGAAGGCCCTCCCTCATCATGGACGATCTCTGGAGGAGGCTGTAGCGCAGAAAAGAAATCACGGGAGATGAAATCCTCCCAAGCAATACCCTGTTGTACCAACTGATGCATCACTATGATTTTGATCAATGCATAGTGATATATGCTCCTGTGCTGATGTGTCGGGGTCTTCCTCTGTACTAAGGGTACCATTCTCTCTATGTTTCGCCACATGAAAAATGGAATTCTCATCATACGTACCCGTGTGAAATGCATCAACAAACGTATATGGTACGCATAGAGACGTGAGAATCTGCCCTCACAGCTGAAATACCGAATGATGAGTTTCATCAATGGTGCAAACTCATCTTTCAAGTATCTGAAAGGAAAGGCCACGCTCAAGTTTCTAATATATGTGGGCTTGACATATGGCTCATAATAATATCTGTCCAGCATCTGGCGTTTACTCCATTCCTCCCCCACATTTGGTATCTCGGTGGCCTGAGAAATAGTGTCGGGTGACAAAGTTAGATCCACTCCGGCAAGGTTCACATGACCATCCTGTAAGTTAAGAACAAATATACGGACCAGTTCCCGATGATGCTGAGTTTGTGAGATCATCTCACAATATTGGTAACATGTTTGGCGCCGAAAACAATCCATTGCAAGCGGGCAAGCTTGCAATTGAGCCAAAGAGGTAGGCTCCTCCCTAACATGCTGTCACTCTTGCCACCTTTGTGATACCTCTGTGGCACATTAGGCACAGTGACTCCGGTGTAGAGTCATTATTATAATCCTGCTCAATATATTGACTCGGTTTCTTCTGACATGTTCTTTAACAACAAGGTGGCTGGAATATATATATTTGCTGTATATAACTGTGTGCCAAAAGTTGACTGTTGACTTTTTGTCTCTTTATCAAAATGTTGTAACCAGGGGACATAAATGACGGGAATTGTTAGGAAAAGGGAAGCATTAGGGAAAATGGGAACAATGGAAATAAAATGAGGAAATTAGGGAAGGGAAAGGGGCATAGAAATGTTTTAGGGTTTTGAAATAAGGTAGGGATCATATGGTTATAGGAGAAGGGAGAGTTTAGGGTTTTGAGAGAGGAAGACGTAGAGTTTGATGAGGAATAATTGGGAAAAATAGTTGGGGAATATAGGTAATGGGAAACAAGGGAAAAAGAATCCTTGGCAGCAATGATTTTGGAAAACCCTACAGCAAATTTCTCACTTGAATCCTTATAGCAATTTGATGAACATGGAGGGTTTTTTACACTTGGTTTTCATGACAAAGATATGCTAACTTCTTCATATACACCATCAAAAAACAAAATCAAGTCATGATTGCAGGCCTACTTGTGAATTTAGGCGTGAGGAGAGGTGATTTGAGTGATTTCTTGGCGAATTGCAGGCATAAACCCTATGCGTCACGCGCTTTACCCAACGCGCCGCACACTCTGAGTGCGTCGCGCCTGTGTTAAATTACACTGCAAAAGGTCACCTGATGCGCCGCACACCTCTGGTGCGACGCGTGCCTATGCCGATGCGCCGTGCGCCTTGGAGCTGACCCAAATACTCACAAACTTGCCACAAACTTGCAAAATCGCCCTTGAATGATGCTCTTAGCTCTCAAAATGTGGAATAGGTTGCAAATGAGGAGAAATGACTTGATATAGCATCCATTTTAATTTTTGCTCAATGAAAACCCATTTTTGTTATGTTTGGTTATTGACACTTTTTCAAAATTAATAGGCTCTGACCTTTTTGGTTTCCTTCATAAAATAGATTGAAATGATGATTTTCTCTAATAATTTTTTGCAGGGATAGCTCTGATATGCTTCAGCAAAGGAGACCAGGGCTGCACTTGAACAATTGAAGAACTGAAAATTTTTACAATTTTTACAAAAATGAGGTGGCGACTTGTCTTCAAAACATAGTTTTGAACAGAAGTCCTTATTCAGCTGTACAATGGTAAGAATTATTGAAGTGATGATATATCAAAGACATCACTCTGGCCTGCTGGTCTTCTAAGACTTTTCAAGACTAAATTGACTCAAACCCTAGACCTAGACCTAAAAATTTAAAATATGACTATAAATGACTTGTGAAGCTTTATGATTTAACCTAAACCAGCAGTGATATGCATGAGGGGAATGAATGACACAGACCACTCCATCAGAGTTATGGCATGCCTAACGAAATGCAACTGATGAAAACTGGTGGGACACCTAAAACATGAAATGCAAAAAAGAGCTTTGATCTCTGATGGAGGGATAACTAGACCGACTCTAACACGAGCCTAACCTCATTTTTTATGGAGTTAATCCCCATTCTTCAAGGAGCCCTCATCCCTCTTTTAGAGGATCTCATCCTTGGACTAAGGATCTCAAACTACTTCCTTTTGGCCTATTAATCAAGCCATAGGGCGGAGAGTTGAGGGAGATTGCTGAGAGTAAGTTTATGCTGGAGAAATTAGGTTGGAAAGCTTATCATTCTTAGAGAGGATTAAGATCAATGGGGGGAGCTTCACAACATCAAGCCACAAGTTTTGTAGCTCTTTTATGTTTCTGAAATTAATACAAACAAGCGTTTCTTATCACTGCATTGTTTAATGGATTAATTGATGAATTTCATGGATGGTTTATGTTATTTCTATTTGTACATTGGAATGGTGTTGTTTATTAGTCTCCTTGACCACTAGTTTGAATTATTGAATTATTTATGTTGCATATGTATTTGATACTTTGTTGTTTCCATGTGTGCAGGTCTAGATTCAAGCATGGAGGATCCGCACTGAAGCACAAAGGGGGGTCTCCATCAAGCATGTTGTAATAAGGTATGAATTTCCTTTTGTCACCTTGTTAGCTTCTGATTCAAGGAAAGATAGATTCGGGGAAGGAATTAGCTTGATTCTTTGCTTGTTGATATGTTTTGTTGGAAACCTAGGGAGATTACTTGTGTCTGCACTTACAATTAGTCCTCATAACAGTGACCTACATGGTGATGTACTCAGTCGAATATGACCTTGTTCTAGCAGCTACTCCAACAGTTTCTTCATCTCACTTGCTTCTATAGCAAACTACCTATACAACCCAATATCTGGCAATGGGGAGTCTCGCAATAGCTAGATATCATGATCCACTTCTCTCTTAGGTGGTGTTGTAGAGCCTACAACCACCCTCCAAATATTTTCCTATGCTTTGATTTTGGAGCCTCCCTTCTTATCCACAATAGCTCATCTCACACTGATCCAAGTATCCATGCTTCGAATGAGACTTATATTTCAATTTTTTTAGTTCTGGGCTTACCTCCAGAAATTGCGCAATCCTTGAGGTCAAGTAGCCTTGATGATGGGAATTGCGCAGTCCTGACTGCCATTTAGCCTTGAGCTCAAAAATTGTGTTGTCATGGGAGGCAGCCAAGCATTGAGCCCAGAAATTGCGCAACCCGCACTAAGCTTATAAACTATGCAATGCACTAAGCTGGAAAGTTGACCAATTCCCTAGAACTGCGTAGTCTTTCCTGACAGTGTGCATGACAAGTTTCTTCGAAAAATAAAATAAAATAAATAAATAAATAGGGATCTATTTTTAGTATCCCGCAGGAGGCACTTGTGTTATTTTTAGAAACTTCTGCCAAGTGTTGCCTTTTCCTTGATTTTAGGCATGTGCATCATAAACCCTAATTTGTCCAAATCCATTTAATCGACACTTCTAGAGCTCATTTTCACACCAGACCTTAGAGCTCTAGCATTCTCAAGGAGCGTAAGGAACCTTCAGTGCAATCGTCATCGCTTTTCCAGGTGATTTTTGCTTTGGTTGTCTTTTGCCACTTTTTTTGTCGTTTGTCTTGTGCGAGTATTGTTTCACATATTCCTCTTCATGATTGCTAGCATTTTGACTTGTTTTAACTTGTAGAAGTGTTGTTTTAAGTTTTAGATTACATTTCCCAAGTGTCACATTAGTTTTCATGTCTTCACGCCAATGGTCGTCATTGCGGCGACTCTCCTCGCTTACTTAATTTCCCTTTTGTTTGGTTAATTGTTGCACTTGATTTACATGAATTTACTTTCACTTAGTCAAATATGCACTCAGATTCACACTATATCTCAGATCTACTCGTTTTCCACACTTCCCTTGGACATATCTAGATTTCCCTTGGCCGGTTTTCACTCTACCCAACTGGCACTACACAATCCTAAGGTTCAAGCCACAAGCTTGGGCTCTAGAATTGCACAATGTGTAGTCCAAGTTGACTCTAACTACGCACTATGAAGTTCTAGGATCCAGTCTATCTTCTTGGCCACTGAGACTGTGTAACGCATAACCTCTCTTAGGCCTCTGCCCAAGCTAAACTACGCAATGAGTAGTTTCAAGACACAAGATTCCATATTGGTTGTTAGGACTACACAGTGGATAGTTCCCATAGGCATCTAGTCCCTCTTTCCATAGAAAATTGCACAACCCTCCGCCATCAGATGCTTGGTTTGGGGATTGAACTTGCCTTGTAATTAGATTTGCTTAAGATTGAAATTTGCTTACCATGAGTGTCCTTCCTGTTCCACAGGTACAACAGTTGTTGAGAACCTCTCTACCAGTCACTATTACCATGGCACGTAAGAGATCTGCTTCAGAGGAAACCACTAAGAGAAGTATCGGGGAAGCAGTTGAGCAACCATCAGTTGATTTTCTTGTGTATCTAGATACTCAGTTGTTTATAGAAAATGCATCATCACTGACATGGAAATTGATTAAAGATGCTTTTGCAAAGGACTTTGAGGTAAACTTAGAGGACTGGAATGTTTATATCAACATCTCGCAGTCAAGGCTATACATGGTTGCATGCAAGTATTCCTCTTTCCCATGTGTATATATCATCAGCTAGATTGTATCACACATTAATGAGAAAACCATGACATTGAGCAGTGCCAACGGGCAGAAGACTTTCAGCAATGTGTCACTTACTCGAGCTAGTAGAGCGCATGGACTCAGTCTTGTATGCCACCCACGGCTACATGAACACAAGAGACATTTTCAAATGTAGGGTGAAAAATCCATTGAAGTTTCAACAGACACCTACCCATGTGTTGGTACCATTTCATTGCCATCCTTTTCTTCTAAAAATCCATCATTCATCTATCATTTTCTCCCATAAACCCCTCATAGTCCATTGAAATTGAACAATTAAGCATTATAGTTGTTATTTTACATTAAATTTAATTTGTGAATTTTTATGTTAAAAATTAGAAATTTTCAACAAAATTACAGGATGTCATGACTTCCTGTAATTGGTTTATGTTGTGACACGTGGCATGGCAGGAAATTCAAAACAGAGGATAGGGACGTGATCTAGGATGTACATACATGGTGAAAGATCTATTCAACAGCAAATCTAAAGCTCCTGGATACATGGTCAATGCTAGTCAAACCTAGCCTTTTTGGTCACAAAAGCAACAAAAAGCCAAAGTTACCTAAACTGATTTCATTTTGTCTTGGAAATCAGTTAAGATTAGAAAAAAACAAAAATCGCCTTTTTGATTGTAAAAGTAGAAACATCTGTGTGATAATGTATGTACATTCTATTATAGACTTTAAGGAATGTTAGTGAACGCAGGATAAGACATTGAGTAGACTGAAGACTGCGTATCTTATTGTAATTGTTACCAGAACTCTATTCTTGCATGTAATTGATTTCCAGACTTTAATCATAGGCAGTGTTTCATCATTACAGTGTTTTATGTGTTAATGGTTTCATCATCTGAAGTTTTCTAAGTGTACCATCAACGCGTGGACGAGCCCTACGTGGGGACTGGTATACTTTCATTTCATTTTCATAGCATTTAAACTTCAAATCCGAATAGCGTTTGATACCATTTCTTTGCTTGTGAATTAATTAATTCGATTAAAATTTCTTGTGATTGCTATTTGATGATTCATGGTGATAGCTTGAAAATTCAATTGCTATATTATTGAACAAGATCTTGTAACAGATTTAATCGACCATTGAATTTTAAAAGTATTTCTATGACTCTATTTTCGTGCATTTGAATTTTAACATGCTTAAAAGAGTTTTTGGTTTTCATGAATTTGACTTTTAGGATGCTTAGTGTGTTGTCGAGGAAGAGTTTTTGTGCATGATATCCGTGTAAGAGGATTAAGAACTCATACTAGTAGCACCCTATTTTTAGAACCGTTAATTAAATTAGATGATTTGAGTGTTTAAAGTGTGAAAGGAAACACGTTCCAATCTCTCGTAAAAGAGTGTTGTAGCCTGTCACAATAGACACTTAGTTAGGTAGATGAGATCCTTTTAGGTCTATAGACTTTAGACATGTGCCTCTAAGTTTACCTACCTTGGTTGACATTAAATTTAGTCTTATCTAGACCCCTGGATTGGTCACTACATTTTGGCGTCGTTGCTGGGGAGGCACAACTAGAGGATTCCTAAAAACCAAATAATAATAATAATAATAAACAAAAACAAACAAACAAAAATAGATTTAATTTTAATTCATCATTTTAGAAGTCATGTTTGCTTATGTCTAGATCTAGAGATGATAAAGGTAGATTCATAAAAACCCCCCATCCAAACACTAACCTACCATTAGGAGCAGACCCTTTAGGAAAAATTGAACACACAACACCAGCTGAGAAAGTCACCATACAAAAATTAGAGGATAAACAAAAATCAGGGCAAAGACTTACACTCATAGAGATACAAATTCTATTGGCACACGAATCACAAAAGAAACATCTCCCTGAATCCTCTACAAAAAGAGAAAGTAGTCAAATAACTCAACAATGTCTCCTTGAACCTACTGATTTTGAAAAATCCCAAGAAGGAGAAAAATCTCTAGAACAACTTTTCTTTGAAACAAGTGACACTGAACAAGGTATTAAATCAACAGAGGAATCTATCAAAATGGATGGGGAAGGAGGAGGATCAGCAAGAAGACCCACTCCTGAACAATAAGATCAAAGGGAGGAGGAAAAGTCAACCTTTAAATTTCCTATTCAAGAACCAGGAGAAGATCATGATGAGGAAATAAAAAATGAAAAACATAGTATGGCATGGCTTCAGAAGACCCAGATTCATTCATGTTTGAGTTTGACATAGTATGTTGGACATATGGTTACACAGGTGATGCCCATAGGCTTAGACTCTTCCCAGCAACATTAAAAGCTTCAGCATTAAGATGGTTCATGGGACTTGGTGAACATACAATAACTAGTTGGGATGGCATGAGAAGAATATTCCTAAAGAAATACCAACCTTATTACATATCGAAAAATTCTAAAGATGATATGTTTAGGATGAATCAACAAGAGGATGAAAATTTAGAGGAGTACTTGGAACGATTTGTTTACAATTTGCAAAAATCAAAACATCAAACCATGTCTCTTGATCTGATTCGAACAATATTTTTGAAGGGTGTTCAAGAGGAATACTTAGATGATCTTAATTTGATGGGAAAAGGTGATATTTCCACCTTACCTTTCGAAGAAATTGCTGATTTATGTGAAAAGTATTCTAGGAGAAAAGCCAGAAATGGAAAAATATCCATCTCATCCAAAGCCACAAAATCTGCTTCAACAAGTGTCACAAGGGTTGAAATAGGAAACTTGTTAGAAGAATTTAAAACAGAGCTATTAAGTACCTTAGGAACTCAAATTGACACTCTAAAAGCCAAGAAAAGACAAGAAGAGGAAGATCAAATAATGGTTGTCTTCTGTCCAAAATGCCGGAAGAAACATGCCTTGAAAGACTGCCCATTAGAAAACATTCAAGTTTGTGCCTTTTGTACTGAAAATCATGATATATTTCATTGCTCTAAAGTCAAGATTTTGCAGAATTGTAATGTGGCAGCTAACACAGATATGGAGAATGTGTATTTCATGGGCACAAAGATACCATGGCAGCCAAGACCTCCACCTCCAGTAGGTATGTTTCCAAACCAAAATTTGCAATTTCTTGCACAAGATCAGATGTATGCTCAGAATTCTTGGAATGTACCCATGCCATGGCAGTACCAAAATTACCCACAACAACAATGGAGACCATCTCAGCAATACTCTCAACAATATCAACCACATCCTCAACCATACCAACCATATTCTCAGCCATATCAACAGTATCATTAGCCATATCCACAATATCCTCCAACATATCAGCAATATCCTCAGCAGCAAGTTGTTTATCAACCCAAAAACACTCAACAAGCATTTTCTGCTCCTCCACCAATAAATCCACCTCACTTACAACTCCCATCTAACCAACAACCTCCTATACCCACTCAGATTCCTGCTCAACCTGTACCAAATCCAAATAACAGAGCAAAGAGACCAGCTTATAGTGTAGATGAGGGACCATCATATCCCACATTACCTTTGCGAAATATCAATTTAAGTTCTGGTAAGGTACTTCAAAAAGAACCTCCAATAGCTGAAAAACAAGAAGAAAACGAAGAAAATGAAAATGAAACTTCAACTCAAAAGAAACACAATGATGACATAAAAAATAAACAAATGCAACCGTTGCATTCACCACCTTTTACAGACAGATTGGTCCAAACAAAACTTCCCATGTCTATACCACAGTTTGATGTTTTAGATGAGCTAAAGAATGTCTATATAAAAATTCCACTACTATAAGCCATAAAAGACATTCCCATATATACTAAAGCAATCAAAGAACTGTGCCTCAAGAAGCCTACTAGGAAAAGAGTTGATCCACAAACTATTCATGTTATTGGACATTTAGTTGGCCTTATGACAAACACCCTTTCAATGGAAAAGTATGTTGATCCTAGTATTCCCAGAGTCACTACAATCATTAACAACATACATATTCCAAACACCTTAATTGACCTTGGGGCTGCAATAAATGTAATGACTCTTGAAACAATGAAAACACTGCAACTCACAAACTTGCATCACACAACAATTGTTCTAGAACTCGTTGATAGGTCTAAAGTGATTCCTGAAGGGATTTTGGAGGACATAATTGTTTCACTGGACTCTTGGGAGTATCCAGTGGACTTTTTAGTTCTTCAACCAAAATCTAATTTAGGAGGACACCCTATCAACCTTGGTAGACCATGGTTAGCAACTGTTGATGCATTCATAGGATGTAGATCAGGTAATATGATTATTTCACGAGGAACTGAAAGAAAACAACTCACTCTCTACCTATCATCACAATCACCAGCAGTAGCACACAATTTATGGCTTGATGATAAATACAACGATAAGGAAGAAGTTCAATCTGTTTTCAGCATCAATCAAATCTATGATTTTCAAGAACATAATAATGATGATTTGGTAGAATTGTTCCTTTCTCAACCTGATATTTCCGAAGAATTAAGAAATGACCAATACCATGCTGCAAATGAACTTTTGGCACAGAATTTTTAGGAAACATGCACCATTCATTCCTTGCAAACAACATTTAAGAACATTTTTCCCATTCAATCTATCACAAACACACAGAGCAAGACCATAAATATTAGTCCAGGAAAAACTTTGAATATTAGCACTCACCTAGACTCATCTCAGGAGGAAAAATTGATTCAACTATTGAGAAAATATCAAAAAGCATTTTCTTGGGACTACACCGATATGCATGGAATTCACCCTGAAACATGCACTCACCATATTTATACAGATAGTAATATCAAACCAGTAAGGCAACCGCAGAGAAGAATGAATCCCATGCTTCAGGATATTGTTAGAGATGAATTACAAAATTTATTGAAAGTCAATTTTATCTATCTTATCTCTGACAGTCAGTGGGTATCCCCATTGGTAGTAGTGCCCAAGAAAAATGGCAAGTGGAGGATTTGTGTTGATTACAGACAATTGAACAAAGCAACCCTCAAAGATTATTTCCCACTACCATTTATTGACCAAGTGCTAGACACATTAGCTGGGAAATCATTATTCTCTTTTCTTGATGGTTTCAGTGGCTATAACTAGATCAGGATAGCCTTAGAGGACCAGGACAAAATGAATTTTACTTGTCCCTGGGGCACTTATGCCTATAATGTTTTACCATTTGGACTTTGCAATGCTCCAGCTACATTTCAGAGAGCTATATTAGCTATTTTTGTTGATTTAGTTCATCACTGTGTTGAAGTTTACATGGATGATTTTTCAGTGTATGGTAATTCATTTGAGCATGCATTAGAGAATCTTGAAAAAGTTTTGAAGAGATGTATTGAAGCTAATTTGTCCCTGAGCAATGAAAAGTGTTTTATGATGTTAAATGAAGGGATAGTATTAGGACACTATATTTCTTCTCAAGGCATTAAAGTTGATCCATCAAAAATCCAGATCATTGTCAATTTGCCAATTCCAAAGACTCAAAAAGAGGTAAGAATTTTTCTTGGGTATGCCAGCTATTACAAGAGGTTTATTGACCATTTTAGTAAAATAGCTTTACCTTTGTTTAAGCTTCTAGCAAAAGATACACCCTTCAACTGGAATGAGAATTGTCAGCAAGCTTTTGAAACACTCAAAGAAAAGTTATCAACCACACGAGTCTTAAAATGACCTAACTAGACCCTACCATTTCACATCTTTACGGATGCATCTGATACTGCAGTAGGTGCCTCATTAGGCCAAAAAGAAGAGTCTTTCAATTATGCCATCTATTTCATTAGTAAAAATCTAACACCTGTAGAATTAAACTACACAGTCACTGAAAAAGAAATGCTTGCAATCATACATGTTGTGAATAAATTCCGACATTATATAATTGGTTATGAGGTTTTTGTACATACTGACCATTCTGCCATTAAGTATTTAATGAATAAACCAATCACTAATACCAGAATTACCAGATGGTTGTTATTATTACAGGAATTTAATATTACAGTGTTAGATAGACCAGGTAAGGAGAATCAGGTGGCAGATTTTCTTTCTAGACTGCAAAATTCAGGTGAGGTTGTTCCGGTTGAAGATTCTTTTCCGGATGAAAATTTATTTGCAATTTCAATAGTGAATCCTTGGTATGCTAACTTAGCCAACTATTTGTCCATAGGAAGAACACCTCCATATTTTACTCCAAAGGAAAAGAAGAGGTTGATCAAACAAAGTGTTAGATACTCATGGGTTAATGGAGATTTATTTTACACTGGTTATGATATGATTATTAGACGATGTGTAAGAAATGATGAAATAATTGATATTTTAAAATCTTTCCATGATGAACCGTGTGTTGGGCATTTTGCAGCCAAAATAACAGCATTCAAGATTCTCAGTCATGGATACTATTGGCCATCTATTTTTAAGGATTCCAAGAAGTATGTGAAAAGTTGTGATAGCTGTCAAAGAATGGGCAGACCAACAGCTACAGATGAAATGCCACTTCAGTCTCAAGTACATTTGGAGCCATTTGAAAAATGGGCTCTAGATTTCATAGGACCCATCAATCCAACTTCCAAAGGCAAAAAGTACATCCTAGTATGTACTGATTACGTGACAAAATGGGTTGAAGCCAAAGCACTAGTCTGTGCAATTGAACAAACAGTGGTAAACTTCATTTTTGAAGAAATTTTTGTAAGGTATGGAGTACCAAGGGAGATAGTGACAGATCAAGGAACTCAGTTTACTTCAAAGCTAGTCAAAGACATCATAGAAAAATATAAACTCAAGCACAGGAAAAGTACACCTTACCATCCACAGGCCAATGGCCAGGTGGAATACACCAATAAAACATTGGAAGGAATTATCACTAAGACCGTAGCAATGAACAGAAAGAATTGGGAAGAGAAGCTCAAAGATGCACTCTGGGCTTACAGAATCACGTGGAAGAACACTACAAGATTTACACCATATCAGTTGGTGTATGGAAAAGAGGTATTGCTTCCTATTGAATTTCAAATACATACTTATAAGATGGCTGCAGATTTAGGAATTGATCTCAATGAAGCCCAACAAGAGAGAATTCGGAAATTGAACTAGCTAGATGAAATGAGGCAGCAAGCAGAGGAGACAACAATCCTAATGTAGAAACAAAGGAAGCAGTGGCATGATGCACGCATTAAAAGGAAACAGTTCAAAGAAGCAGACTGGGCTTTACTCTTTGACTCTAAATTCAGAGATCATAAAGCCAAATTTACCACACATTGGATGGGCCCATATGAAATAGTTCAAGTATATGAAAATGGATCAATCAAGCTTACTACCATTTATGGAGAAGGCACCACCTTTCTTGTCAATGGACATAGGTTGAAACTCTATCATAAGCCCATCAGCCAGGAGGATTTTATTCAAACTGTATCTCAGCAAAGGGACGTTGAGATATTGCAGCCTTCAGCTGTGATATCTCTACCTTAGTTAACTCAATTTCATTTCAAAAAAATAAAATAAATAATAATAATAATAATAATGGTTTAGATGTGAAAACCAGACTCTGGCACACTCTAACCCAGAATTCTTACTAGAAAACCAATCATCTGGTTGGTAAGAATTCCTTCTTCTATTTGTTTACTATTTTTTTCATCACTTCAATAATGACTTGAGGACAAGTCAAAGCTTTCGTGGGGGAGAAGAATCAGAAGAATCAACATTTTGTTTTCCCTATCTCATCTCCTCATTTGTAAATCTTCAAAGAATTTGTTTCAGCACTTCAGTATTTCAATAAAATAGTTGTTTTTGTTTTTGTTCTAATCAGAGGGACCTGTTCAAGCAATATGCAGTGGGCCCTGTTCAGAAGACTATGTTACCAGTACCAATATTAGAGGGACCTGTTCAACAAATATTAGAGGGACCTGTTAAAGATTGCATTCAAGATACATCAGGCTACTTCAACAAAGTTTTCAAAGGTTGCTTATCATCAAGGCTACATCAACACCAAGGATCAAAGAAGCTGCACAAACATAGTTCTTCAAATTTCAGAGGGACCTATTATATCCAATTTCATCTCAAAAGGGACATGTTTTGGACAGTGAAGATCAGTCCTACCTGTGCATGCCAACTCAACTTTTGGCCAACCAACAAGTGTACTGTATTGTTGTAGTTTTGATTTTTAACATTTAAAATTCTTAAATTATTTTAGTGTTAAATATGATGATTATGATTGCTTGTTATCAATTTCAAAAACCCCTATACCCATCACCCTTGTAACATTCCTAACTACTCAACTTTGTTATCACTTTGTATCATTTCCTATCACACCTTAGCCTATTTCCATTTTCCTACACCACTCTTCAAACCTTGTCATCAACTCCTAATTTTTGAATCGGCCATCAAACCTTGTCATCGATCCATCATTTTTCAATCGACCAAGTACCAACAAGTAATGGATAAGACCGTTTGTTGGAAAGACAAGTGTTAAATGATTTCATTCATTTTTGAATGTTGGAGCTATAAAACAATTGTTTGACCCAAGTCAACTCATGCAACATATATCCGTTATCATCACTACAACACTCTTTATTTGTATATGGCGTTCTCATGATTGTACCTATGCAAACCAGTACCATTCCTCTGTCTTTATGATGATGCGCTTCCAACTCTACATTATCATTATAGTAATTGGGGAAAGATCGGTTGCTAAGTTTCACTTTATAAAACTCTCAGCTCATAAATTGCGTTACCATATTAGTGTTCAAACTCTGAGTTTTCAAAGAAGGACGAGACAGCAGACGCTACAAAGGGAGAGCATAGGAAACAGGCTTACCACGAGTTTCTACCACCGCCCAATCAATTGAAGAAGGAGACCCTGAGAATCGAGGGCGTTACCAGGTCGGCCAAGTGGAACACAGAAAAGAGGTAACAAATTGAGAAACCCTTATTGAATTGTTGAGCATAAACAAAAGGGTTAGAACTGAGATTTCTTTTTCAAAATGACCAATAGAGCAGAGCCTGAAACATTTGATAGTTCACAATATCATGATGACTATGTCACGATTTTAAGGGAAAAGCACTGGTTATCTTTTCTAGAAAAATTCAATGGAAACAATGAAGAAGTGACAAAGCAGTTTGCATTCACATTCAATGGAGAGAAAGCATTAATAGGAAACTGCTCTTTTAGAATTTCAGAGGATACCATAGCACAAACATTGGGAACCAGTCCAGAAGGGGAAAAATATTTCAAAACAAAACAATTTAAGGAAAAATCATGGAGTCAGTTTATGTCTAGGTCAAGGGTTTCCTCTGTCAACTGGAAAAAGGGTGTCCCTAGAAGTTGGATAATTCACCCTTGGGATGAAATGGTATACATTATTCAAAAATTTGTTACATGTGAAGGGCGTTATAGTATAGTATACCTATATCACATCAAACTCCTGTTGCACTTAAAAGGCCAATGCACCATCAGTCTTCCCTATTTCCTCTTACAGAGTTTGACTAAAATGTCAAAAACCATTCAGAAACAAAAGGGTAATGAAGATAAGAGTTTGTATCATTTTGGGTTGATTAAAATTCTAATTGAATTTGAGTTGCAGAGGAGGGGGAAACATGGAAGGAATTTTTGATTGCCAATCAAATTAAAACTAGAGAAGATGAACAGGAACAACAAGAACGCACCGAGTTTATGCTTGATATTGATGAGGAAATCCTTGAGCGCAAGTCAAGCAATGTTCCTCAACCCAACAGTAGTGTAAGGACAAGAAGGATGAGGCAAGGAACTACCAAGAAAATTGAACAAGACAAAATCTTCACTACTTATACGAGAAAATCAAGGAGAATACAAAAGAACCAAACGCAAGATGATCAACCAGAGTCAAATGCAAATGCACCAATGGAAATTGAAAGCAGTGCTCATTCACAACCAGAACAGGAAGCAGAAATGGAAGTCGAGAGTAACAAGGAAAGAAGGAAGGAGCCAACACCTACAAACAAGAAACAGAGAAAGTTAGAAAAACAAATTGAAGAGCTAAAAGAGGAATTGATGGAAGCAAACATGTTAGAGAAGGTCATCAAGAAGGAAAATGAAATGTTGAGAGCTCAGAGCAAGAAGACTCAACAAAAAAATGAGAAACTAAAGGAGCAAATCAAAGAACTTAAGAATGAACAAACCGAAATGTGCAAATGGGCGACAAAATGGTACACTCAGAAAAAAGCTCTCAAAGAAAAATACAAGAATATGAAACATGAGCTCCACGTTCAGAAGAATGCCCAAGCTCAGAAGAATATAGATGCATTGCTACAAGCGGCAGAGGCACAAGTAGGAACAAAATATGAAGGGATCACATCAAGATTAGCATGAGGACATGCTAAATCATTGAGCTTGGGGGAGATGTTGGTACCATTTCATTGCCATCCTTTTCTTCTAAAAATCCATCATTCATCTATCATTTTCTCCCATAAACCCCTCATAGTCCATTGAAATTGATCAATTAAGCATTACAGTTGTTATTTTACATTAAATTTAATTTGTGAATTTTTATGTTAAAAATTAGAAATTTTCAACAAAATTACGGGATGTCATGACTTCCTGTAATTGGTTTAGGTTGTGACACGTGGCATGGCAGGAAAATCAAAACAGAGGATAGGGATGTGATCTAGGATGTACATACATGGTGAAAGATCTATTCAACAGCGAATCTAAAGCTCCTGGATACATGGTCAATGCTGGTCAAACCCAGCCTTTTTGGTCACAAAAGCAGCAAAAATCCAAAGTTACCTAAACTAATTTCGTTTTGTCTTGGAAATCAGTTAAGATTAGAAAAAAACAAAAATCGCCTTTTTGATTGTAAAAGCATAAACATCTGCGTGATAATGTATGTACATTCGATTATAGACTTTAAGGAATGTTAGTGAACGCAGGATAAGACATTGAGCAGACTGAAGACTGCGTATCTTATTGTAATTGTTACCAAAACTTTGTCCTTACATGTAATTGATTTCCAGACTTTAATCACAGGCATTGTTTCATCATTACAGTGTTTCATGTGTTAACAGTTTCATCATCTGAAGTTTTCTAAGTGTACCATCAATGCGTGGACGGGCCCTACGTGGGGACTGGTATACTTTCATTTCATTTTCATAGCATTTAAACTTCAGATCTGAATAGCGTTTGATGCCATTTCTTTGCTTGTGAATTAATTAATTCGATTAGAAGTTCTTGCAATTACTATTTGATGATTCATGGTGATAGCTTGAAAATTCAATTGCTAGATTATTAAACAAGATCTTGTAAAAGATTTAATCGACCATTGAATTTTAAAAGTATTTCTATGACTCTATTTTCATGCATTTGAATTTCATCATGCTTAAAAGAGTTTTTGGTTTTCATGAATTTGATTTTTAGGATGCTTAGTGTGTTGCCGAGGAAGAGTTTTTGTGCATGATATCCTTGTAAGAGCATTAAGAACTCAGACTAGTAGCACCCTGTTTTTAGAAAAATAGCGTTTGATGCCATTTCTTTGCTTGTGAATTAATTAATTCGATTAGAAGTTCTTGCAATTACTATTTGATGATTCATGGTGATAGCTTGAAAATTCAATTGCTAGATTATTAAACAAGTTCTTGTAAAAGATTTAATCGACCATTGAATTTTAAAAGTATTTCTATGACTCTGTTTTCATGCATTTGAATTTCATCATGCTTAAAAGAGTTTTTGGTTTTCATGAATTTGATTTTTAGGATGCTTAGTGTGTTGCCGAGGAAGAGTTTTTGTGCATGATATCCTTGTAAGAGCATTAAGAACTTAGACTAGTAGCACCCTGTTTTTAGAAAAGTTAATTAAATTAGATGATCTGAGTGTTTAAAGTGTGAAAGGAAACATTTTCCAATCTCTTGTAAAAGAGTGTTGTAGCATGTCACAGTAGACACTTAGTTAGGTAGATGAGATCCTTTTAGGTCTATAGACTTTAGACACGTGCCTATAAGTTTACCTACCTTGGTTGACATTAAATTTAGTCTAATCTAGACCCCTGGATTGGTCACTACACCATGTGTACAACACAAAGTTCCTCAGGAAGTCTTACCAGCTCAAGAGAGCACGAAAACCTTTCCTAAAGGGTAGGCAGTCTTATTGGACCAAGTAGTGAATGATGGGAGGTTGCTCAACTGGCCAAATTTGTTGGATCAAGAATTGAAGTTATGTGTAGCACAGGCTCTGAATTCGCCTGAGGGTGAGTGATCAAGGTTCTATATGCCTGCATACTTACTGGATGCAATATGGGCATAACAGCAGTTCCTTAGCATGAACTGGACATCGACACCACTAGAAATTATTGTGCACATCTATTGTAAGTTTCTTTCAAAATGAAGTTATCGATGAGTAATGACATGACTAACTAACCACTTCATCATACCACTTTACAAGCTTATCTTTGAACAAGATCCACCTTGCATGTCACGAGAAGAAATGGAGGTGATAGTAGACATTGCATATTGGTATGCCTCACCAAGTGGCACCTTCATTAGAGTATTTGGTGGAGAGAAGCCTATGCATGTGTTACCAAGGTATGCCACTGACAAATTTGTCATGCAAGAAGCATCATACCATATCGCTATAGGGTTTTCAGTAGCGCTGCATAATAAGAAAAAGAACCATGGCCTACTCTTCCTTTGTAGATTGGATTATATGAGATAAATAACTTGAAAGTCGCAGATGTCAAGGCAAAGGAGATAGTGAGATTTGAATTTGGCACTCGAGAATTTAATCTGAATGATCCCCGCAATATTTGCAAGGACCATTGTACGAGAGTTTACTTTCTATGGGTCACCAAGGCATTTCATTGGCCAGAGGAGGATCCTTCGAGGTACTGCTACAATCCCTCCATACTCGATGAGTCAATCAGTTTAGCATGGACTTTACACGTTGCTTCACATATGGAAGCAACTCTGGAAGAAACAGCAACAGAAGGCAACAATCTCTTGTAGGACAAGGGAAAGAGGAAGATTGTTTACATTCCAGAGGGAGAACAAAGTTGTAAGATAAGAGCATATCTTATTATCATGAAAGTAGATTTGGAAACAGAAGCTAAGAGGAAGCAAAGGATGCAGAGAATAGAGTGGAGTAAGAGAGAAAAGCATAGGTTGCAAAAATTAGAACTAAAGATGAATGAGACAGAGCCGAAGCTAAAGGAAGAACAAGACTTGAGAAGGAGAGAACGAGAAGAGAAGCAGAAGTCAGAAGAAGAACAAAGGCAAGGTGCTATGATAGAGGAAACAACATTGATATATGTTGAAGAGAAGGAATAGGAACAACCAGCAGCTGAGGAGGAAGGTGAACAAATGTAGGATTGGGAGCTTGCTCAGCATATTGAGCAATTGATTGAAGTGACGAACATGGAGATGGAACAGGAGCCATAGAATGGATATTTTCATATGATTCTGAGAGAATCACAGGTCATCCTTAGCCTCCACTACCTCCAGTAGTAGAGTCGGCCTTGATAGAGAAAGGGGATGTTGTTATCCTTGATGATGATCCGGTAATGGATGTGTACAATCTATCATTTGATGAGTTCCAAAGGAGGATTGTACAAGAACGAAGAAAGCACTTTCTGGATGATCACGCATCACCTAGATTCATTAGAAAAAGGGTGATTGTGTCAAACACCAGGAAGCATCCAAATTCCATTGTCGAAGCCAAATTGGCCTATGCATGAGAAACAAGATCAAATGCCAAGTATTTGATGACCGAGAACGAGCAATTAGCACAGAACTTGCAGGTTGCCAAGCAAGAGGCAAAACAACTCCGCGCAGTAGCGCAGAATGTAGTTTCTGCACAGGTTTACTTGGAGGAGATGAGAGCAACGATACTTGTTGAAATATCAACACTTAGAGAAACAATAAGGAAGCTATATGATGGGTTTGTCACTGTACATAAAGTAGTTTTCTGTTTGCATGGCTTACAATAGTAGAGAAAATACTTTGTTAAAAGTTTCAAGGACATACAAGATGCCATCGCCTATGTGCAAGAGTGGACAATGCAATACAAAGGGGCACCGCTTGACTTAGTGAAGAAAATGAAGCCACATGCAAAGCTGGAGAAAGAGAAGGTTCGAATGTTGATTCAGAACAACAAGTAGCTTGCCTCATTCATTGGAAACATACAAGCCTCATATGTACGATCATTCAGTAGTTTGGATGTCTTGGTGAGAACACACCAGATCCCATTAATCAGTTCCCTCACCAAAGCCAAATCCAAGAATGAAGTTCGGTAGGAAATCGAAGAGTACTTGGAGTAGTTGAGACAGAATGCCACCAGGGAAGACTAGGAGTTGAACAAACAAAATGCGGAGAATTTCATCAGGCATCCTGTCAAAGTCGAAACCATGCTGCTCATGCTTCAGAATGAACTGGACATAGGTTCCAAGACATTGTACCCGGATTCCATGGAGGCTAGAGTCCACTTCCAACTAGATACCATTACATAGCTTAGGGACATCATCACACAATATCAAGCTTGGCATCAATATGTGTCCGAGAAGAAGCAAGTGGAGGTTGTTGAGCTATACTTCTCCCAAAATCCAACATCATAGTGTTGTGTGTTGTTAGGCTGTCAAGTTGTCTCTACCCTATTTTGTTTTATATGGGTACAAGTGTAAATTGTAATATTATTTGTAATTATGTTGTAAGTGAAATTCCAAGTGCCAATATTGGAATATGAAGAGTCATCATGTAATGTAATGTGTCATTTTGTAAAGAATTTGAAGAGTTATGAACGGTAGTCCAAAGGTCACAAAGGGGAGTTGAAGATTCACCCCCCTCTTGTTATAAATAGAACCTCATAACTCATGTAAATGGCTTTTGGGAGCCAAGATTTTGGCTAGGCTTAGGCTTAGGAAGAGCTTGGGAGTATTGTGAAGAGCCTTAGCTTCTTCATAGCGTAGAGTAGGTATACTTCTTTGGAGGAGTGGGTGTTCTTGATTGTAATGTTCCATTATAGGGGCTAGTGATCGTCAATGGTGTATGTATAAATGGACCTTTCACTTATAATAATAAAGTTAGAGCCAACATTATTTCATGCATATGTTTTAAATATAGTAGGACTATTCTTGTTGTATTTGTGATGTATGTTATTTAACTTACACTTGAGCTTATGAACTATTTCGTTTGCATTTGTATGAATCTTGTTGAATGTGTGTTGTTGTATTAACTCATCACTTTAACTTGTGAACTATTCCACATCTTATCTTGTGATGTCATTATGCGTGTGTGTTCCTTTCAAGTTGCATACTATTACAAGCTTCCAAGGGGCGCACTTCCTTTTCCCTTCGTGTGTTCAAGCCTTCATGCATTACACTTGACTCTACACAGGGTCACACACTTACTCTTACCCAAACTTATCATACCTCCCTCTGCATGTTTCCATGGTCAAGGCATAACATTACCACCCATTGTTGGGACTCCTACTCCAAACGGTAATAGGTCTAGGTGGAACTTCATATCGAGGAGATCCCATGAATGTTGGTGAGTCCAACTCCGTCAACAGGCGGTAACCCTTTAGGCTCTTGGAACACATCCCTGTATGCATATAAAATCTCCTCCAGATGTTTTTTATGTTTCTTAGTACACCCTCTAGGGATGCCTTGCCTCTTATTGACTCCTCTTCATACTGACTTTATATTAAAAAAAATAAAACATACCTCTTGCCAGAACTAATCAATTTCTTGGCTTGGTTTTCACTTACCAATTAGATTTTCCACTTTCCTTTGTGTGCATTGATGATGAATGATTTTCCATCCTTGATAAGCCGGTAATGGTTACCTCTCATCATGAATATATTATCATTCATGTACATGTATGGACTCCCAAACATAACTCCACATACATCAAGGGGAACCACGTCTAGATCTACTTCGTTAATAAAATCAACATTGATAGCAAATATGTTTTTACATTGTTTTGTTACCTTCAACTCTGCATCCTTATTTACCCATCCGATTGGATATGCATTTGGATGATCACAAAATTCCAACCCCAACTTCTTGACCAATTCTGCTGCAATGAAATTCGCCTATGGTCCTGAGTCAAACAAAGCATCAATATTTGTCTTATTGACCTGTATCTTTATATGGAAGAGTTTGGCCAACTCTTTCTCTTCCTGTTGTTGAATGCTACTCAGATTCACATCCTTTTGTACTAACATACAAACAATTTTCTCATCCACATCAGAGTTGCTTTCAACTTGGTTGCTCGAATCAGTGGTCATGAGAAGAACTACTTCTTGTTATCTTTCTTCTTGTTCTTTAGGTTCAGATTTGGATGCAACTTCCATCATTTTTCCTTTGTATGGCCATTGATGTTTCAGTGGTTTATTGGTTGCTAGGATCTTTGCACTGGTGTATTGTGGTTGTTGTCTTCTTATATTTTCCCCCTTTTTGCTTCCTTTTCCCCTCCTTAAAATCTTCTTGTTGCTCCTTCCGCTTCGATCCACTTGATTGTGCTCTCTTCATGCCTATGTTCTCCAGGTAATGTTCATATACACAAGCCTTGTCCACCAATTTTGGCTTGAACAACATCACTTGATCACGCAGATGGCAGTGTAAACCCCCAAAATACTTGAGGAGTACATATGGGTTCTTTGGATAGATACCAACATTATAACCATCTTCCTAAATTTTGTGGTGTACTCCTACATGCTTTGGCCTAATTTTTCCTAATGTAATGCAACTGGATCCACTGGTCCTCTGTGTACCTAATGGGATAAAATTGTGACTTAATGATATTTTCGAAATACTCCCACTTAGTCACTAGAGGTTCTCCCTCCAACCTCAGGGTTTCTGTGCGACTCTCCCACGAGGTCATTGCATGGCCCTCTAATTTCAGCTGCACAAATGAGATCATTTGCCCTTCCTTGATCTAATGGATGCTAAAGTAAACTTCCAGTTGCTGCAACTAGTGGTTCAGATTCAAGGTGTCAATATCGTCGTGGTACAACTTGACATTGACTTTTGCTTCCATTTTGAACAGGGATTGATTCATGACACCTAAACTGGGTTGATCTTTTTTGGGTTCTTTCTTCAACTGGTTCTTTGTGTCTTCCTGATCCCCCATATGATTTTTCCTCTACGTTGGAAGCCCCATATTCTCCAAATATATCCATCTTATTTCTGACGGAGACTATGAGGAGTTTTACATTGTGGTTTATATCCGGAACATGTTATTCGAGCCACAAAAACCTCACCTCTGCAGGATCATGAGGTTCATTTACAAATTCATCGGCCATGAATAGGGCTTTACGATTTTCAGCTTCGTCGATGTAGATCCATGCAATCTCCCCAAAATACCCAAAGAAACCTACTCTAATACCAAATGATCTGTAAAATTTCATGAATATTCCACTGGATAGTTTTTCACAACAAATCTGATAATATTATTTTAAAAATCTGAGATTCTACACTATTACAGTTTTATTAAACTTTAATATTTGTATATTTAACTATAATTAGTGCATACATGCGAATGGAAATTATGCAGAAAAATAGAGAATGAAAAAATAATCACACACACACAAACACTTAAGACACAAGATATGCTCTCTAGGAAACCCTTTCGGGAGAAAACCTAGCTGGAAGGTGAGGTCACTTCGCTCTCTTTCTCTACCTCGAAATATATCTACAAGTACAAAGAAGTAATGCATGTGGTCCATGAGATGCTACAGTGCACAAACCATATCTTTGTGCCCTACCTCCTATCTCTTCTAGCTATCTTTCCTTAGCTTAGGAAAAAAATCCTCTCGAAGGAATGGAATGGCTCTTCCTTCTAGTGGCCTAGTTATAACATAGCTCGATAGCCTACTAGTGGATAATTTTGACTACATCAACTTGTTGTAGCGGCTGCAACACCATCCAAAATTTTGGCCCGCATCCAAATTTCGGAGCCTTCCTTGGTTTTTCCCCTGATGGTTGCAAACACTCGAGTTCAGTCCATGAGCTCTTATCGAGTCTTTACACCCTTTTTTATTGATCTATCATCGGTAGTCTTTTGGCATGTTGATTTCTATGTCATGCTTTCCAGTTTGCTCTAGTGATTTTGAGGTTTTTTCTTTGTGTGCATGAGTTATTTTTGCCCTGTGAACATTGGTCGTACTCACACAGAAAGTTGCATGCACTGTTGCGCAACTATTATCGTGGTCATTCAAAGATATATCTAAAGTGTCACACTTATCACTTGTAACGTTGAAGTCAGTCTCACTGAGAACATGGAATCTTATTGGTTTGAGGTGTCTTGTCGTTGAGTCATGCCAAGTGTGTGATCACAATGTCATGTATGCACAAGTTCACTTGCTTTCACACAGCCATTTTTCTTGAAAATCTATCGACTGGACAACCCTCATTCAACCAAACCCCAACTGATCTGCACTATGCAGTCTTAGCTCTCAATGACCCTGCTCCATTGCCCAGAATTGCGCAAAGCTTGAGGTTGTCCTCCAGGATAGCCTGCACTGCACAATCCTGGAAGTGAGCAAGCTGACTATCTCCCAGAACTACATAGAAGTTGTCCCCAAGTCTAACCCAATTTATGCTTCCCGCAAGATCACTCATCAAGCCTCCCTCTATTCTACCGTAAAACCTTAACTACATATGACCCGGGGCTACACTACTCCCCAAAACAACGTAGAAGTTGCCCAGCTACCTAACCTACATTGTTTGTAGAAACTGGGCAGTCATGTGAGTCGGGCCTCTGTTGCCTGTCACTGCATTGTTCCAAGGAATTGCCCATATTTGATTGGAAATCCCCCTATTGACTTTCCCTACTCTCCCTATGAAAATTGCGCAGTTTTGACAACTGCCTGTTCAACATTGTCTCTCAGAAATGTGCAATTATGACCAGCAGCTCCTCGTAGCCCGATCCAGCCTTGCTCTAGAAAACTGCATAGAAATGTCTACCAGTGCCTCCTGTTGTCCACTTTGTTTTCCTTAGAGAAAATGCATAGATTCCCAACTGGACCCCCAAATGACCTGCCCAGTCCTCATCCTGAAAACTCCACACAGTTTCCCAGAAGTTCCTCCTGACACTCTACCTTGTCTTCCTCCCGGGAACTGCACAATTCTGCCCAATTGGATTCTACCTTGCAGTTGTCACTATTGTCCCAGATTGCGCAAATCTGCCTCCCAGAGATATCTGCAAAGTTTTTCTTGACAGTGCTCCGGATCCTCTCATCCCAACCTGAGTTGTGCTCTGCGTAGTTTCAATGCCTTATCCTCTCTCCCGGTCACCTTCACCCAAAACAAAAAACAATGCATCATGTTAGACTAGGAGATTTTTTGATTTTATGTCATCTCGTCATGAGTGATTACAGAACAAGTACATTGATGAAACATGGCACGACAATGTGCTGGATGAAAAAGGAGTGCATGCTACAAGACTTTCTCACAATTGAACGAAAATATGAAGCACAGCGAGCAACAAGAGAAAGGGACACATACACGTGCACCATCAAGCAAAGACCAAGACCATTGAAGACCTCGTACACTTTTCCATACAGAGGTGAAAACAGGATACACCGAGAGAACACCCATCACTCAGTAGCATAGTAGCTCGACATAGACACCACAGTCAGCCAGTACATGTCAGGAGTGTCATGTCGAGTTGTGTCATGAGTTGTCTTGGCCACATCACTACTATGGTCCAAACTTCTTATAATAAAATCTAATTTTTAGACTTAGTTACCGGAGAATCCACAGTAAAAACCATTTTCTATCAACGTTTCAAATCCCAACCGGGATCCATCATCAGGACTTCTTGAATGTTGATAGTAGAAGAGCTTAATTGAAGGTTTTAAATAGTTATGAGGAGATTAGATTTTAAGGATGAGATGAATGTCGGCTTTGTTTAAAAATATTAATTATTGATTAATTACTGATGAGTTAATTTATTAATTTAAATTATTATTATAATGCTTAATCTTAATATCACTAAACCTTAATAATAGTCTTAATAATTAATACTAAGGTGTAATCATATTTACTTATTAGAAATTATTAAACTAATAAATAAGAATTATAATTATATAATCTTGTAATAATATTATAAATATCAATTGGAATGTGAAATATTTATTTTCATATATATTAGTATCTAAATGATAGTAATATTATATATGTTTAATATTAAAATTTTTAATTATTAGTCTTAAGAATAATTAAATATTAAATTAATTAAATATTAAAAATCGATATTAATAATAATAGTTAATGATATAATATTAATTTAGTTCTTATATATTAATTTCAATTATTTATATAATATTTTTCAGTCAATTTTCAAAGGTTGGACTCTTGTGAAAGCTTTGAGCATCATTGTACATTCATCTTTGCAGTTTGGCAAGGAAATAGACCAAGGTTTGCAGCATTTTGTGGGATTCTTGTGGCAAGGTGATTTAGTATTGTTTCTCCTTCTGTAATTCAAGTTATCATGTGTTTATGTGTGCCATTATCTCTCTCTTTTTCAGCATAACTAAATGAATCAAGTATAAAGGTGGAAATCATTGATTTTGCAGTGCTCTACCTTAGGTTTTGTTTAGCTTTTCATGTTTTCAACTGTTTGAAGAGGATTCCTAATACTTTCATGCCCTCTCCAACTCCTCACCAGTCTTAAGACTCTCCGTTTCACTTATTTCAAAGTACTAAAGCATTTTCCTACCTCACCCCACAGAAATCTCTGCAAGACTGAATTCATTCCCCGGACCCAAAACTGCATTTCACTTTTGATCTAGCAAACCAACATTAAATTTCAATCAAACTCCTCTAAGCATATACCTAGTCTAAAATTAGTCTTTACTTCAGTAATCCCAACCCTCATTTGTTGTATTTTCCTGAGATTGACAAGGAGAGAACCCTCTCCCGACATGGTAGGGCTAGCTACCAAGTTAAGCGTAATTTGATGTTACCCTAGAACTGCCTTTTTCAGCCTGAGGTAGATTTAGGCCCTAACACAATGTCCCCTAATAATAATAATAGATATATTAATATAATATAATATTAAAATATAAGTAAATAAATAATAAACAATAAAGAAAATATAATAATGGTAAATAAATAGTAAAAAATGAAGAAGAAATAATAGTAAACAAATAATAATAATAAATTATAAACTGGCGTTCTAAAGTAAATATATATAAAATTAAAAATAGTAGAATTAAGTAAAAATAACAAAGTAAAATAAGAAAGAGTTAAAATTAAGAAAATTAAATTAAGTAAAACTTAAAATAAATAAATAAAAATTGCATCTTGACACATGGAATGTGTGCGTGTGGACCCCTTTCCATTTTTTGGTCTATTTAATGGACAATGAGGAAGATGAGATTCATCCATTCTCTTGGGAGAAAAGTGTTATGGGACAAAGGATTCTCTGCCAATAGTAAGTTTATTGAGGGCTCGGGGTGGCTAGCTATAAAAGATTACGTGCAACTGAGGCTACGGTTGGGTGGATAGTCGTTCCCAAAACTTTGTTGTGGTTAATGGTATTCAAATAGCGTTCAACTCTGAAATTACAAGTAAGGAATATCATCGCTACAGGTAAGTTTTCTTTGCTCATATTTCTCAAAATTCTATGCTAATTAGTTGAATAAAGGTGTGTTGATTATAAATCGCATAATTAATCTAATTAGTTGTATATTAAATTATGGGTTGTTACACTTATGATGTGAAAAAACATGCGGGCATCATGTGGGGATCACGTGGGTGCCACGTTGTAGGCCTAATGATGTGGCACAAAATGATTGGCCAAGACTTTAATCAATCATATTTTTCAATCTGGGAGTCAGATTAAGACAAAATTTAAATCATTAGAATAATTTCGATGAGACATACACAATGGTAATATCCATTTGAATTTTTGAGGATGTCAAAAAAAGTCAAAAAATTTATACACTATTTCCATAACTAGACCAGGGAGATTGGATTAATATACTAATTGCCTCCTTCTAACCTCATTTAGTGTTGGGGTTAGTAGAGAATATGTTATAAATCCCATCCAATCCAAGTGTTGAACCTGGAAGATATGATACCACTTTGTAACATACCCCTTACTAACCCCATCCTTAAGCCAGGTTATAAGGAGGCAATTACTATACTAACCCAATCTCCATGGTCGAATTATGGAAATGGGGTCTAAAGTTTTTGATCTTTTTTTACTTCCTCAAAACATAAAATGGATATCGCCACTACGTTCATCTCGTCAAGACGATTCTAACGAAATAAAATTTGTCTCAATCTTATTCCTAGATTGAAAGATATGACCAATTAGAGTCTTGGAAATCATTTTGTGCCACATCATTAGACATGCCACATGGCACCCACACGATCCCCATGTGATAGGCCACATAACAGTTGCTGACCTATTCATACATTCTACCCTTCCAAACCTATCAATGGACATATACAATTTAAATGGGTGCAGGCTCTCTATGGCTACATCACCCTAGGAGTTGAATGCTGGTAGGTCTTGATGCTACCCCCTGTGGAAGGCGTCCTGTTGCAAAATTTTGGGCTACATTAGCAGTGCCAACTCTACGCTTGGCCTTTCATCCAACACTACTTGTTCCCACAGAACAAGGCCCCACACGGCAAGTCATTCCAGAAACACTTACCTTGGAAATAACTCTAGCCGCCCTCATCGTTCCATTTAGGGTCGACCCTTTCAGGATTACGTGGAGCTTTCCACACTGACGAACACCTTAGCATTTCTTGACAAACTGTTTGGTCTCTCTCTTTTCCACTTATGTCGTTGGGATTCATAATGCCACATCAACCCGAGAATAATACCCCAACAGTTTACCACCATGCTCCATTACAACCCTCTAGGGTCCGAAGCCTAGTGTGATATCACCCTTCAACACACCTTTCTTGCTACTTGTACCGCAACTATGGGTTCTACCAAGAGTTGGAAATGACCCCATTACCACCTCATCCCAGGAATACCACCCTGTAATTTCCTTTGATGCTCTCCTTGATACTTATGTCATACCAAGCTTCAGGGGAACGTGTATTGCTATGAGATATCCACTCTCAATTGTCTAAATTTAATAGCAGACACCCCCCCTCCCCATCCTTATGACGTCACCAAGGGGGTCCGCGTTCATGGTCATGTCCCTGGTTCTACTTCTTGAATCCAATGACCCTGTCTCATCTCCTCCTAATCGATGGCAAGTGCGGGTCCAACCTCATTTGGTACGAATAAAGGGGGGCTTAACTTTTAAATCCCCACTATCCACTAACCAGTTAATATCCACCGTCAATCTACTCATGTTCCAAAGCACTTCGACCCGGGTCGCGTGGACATGTGACCCACCCCTCGACTTGTATAGTGCAAAGGTTAAGCCCCTTTCCGCTGAGGGCTCTACCTCTTAGCCATGTGCGGTTGTGGAAAACAATGGCTTAAATCCGATGGTTTTTAAGGGACTCTTCCTCTAGCCTTATATATATAATTTGGGTCTTAGGTGCAGTGGTTCTGTTATGAATTTTAGAGTCTGACTCCAAGTTTGGCTTCATATGCATGTAATTTTATAAATCCCCTTGGCGTGTAGCCTATCATGCATGCTTAGATAATTAGATTAGATTTGAGCTTAGAATAAACACAGGAATTGAACCATTCCTTCAATGGAACAATAAAAATTATAGAGTTCTACCAATCTCTCAATACACAAGTCGTTTAGACCAATTTGTAGATTCCAATAATTATAGGAAACCAATCCTTCCTAAGAAAATGTTCATGGAAGACTTCAACGTAGTAAATCACTGTCCTTATTATCAACATGTGCCAGTCAATATCACATAGATAAAATATACCAACAGGTCTACACAAATAAATTAATCATTTACAGGGATTCCAATCCCATTATGCACAAGCGTGCTTAACTTATTTCAAGATTAACACATCCACGAGTAGTGGACCATATCACAAGATCTTTACAGAATCATTTACATTCTTCATTTATGCAATAACAACACTCTGCAACATTAGCATGCCAGTAATTTAACATAACAATCATAGATGTAAAATTAGCAAGCATGGAACATAAGAGCATACTTATCTTATAAGAGATATGGAAATTGAGATTGGGACTACAACTCTCCACCCAACCATAGGATAGTTACAACCACTGTTACTTGTAGTTGTCACCCCCAAGCCAGATTTTAGTGCTTGAGGTGGAGTACTTTTGAGCAATTTCCAACCAATGGAACAACTAAAACATGATAACACAAGGCCACACTATTTTCATCCACTAGCTACACAAGTTTTCACTCAGTTATTTCAGACATTGTTAACATCCATGCTAGGATATGATAGTGCAAAGAATCTCATTTCAATTCCAGAAGAAGAGAGTGCACATTAAAGCAAGGTTCATTAGTGGATTAACTACTAATGGGTAAAAAATCATCTCTCTAGGTGGTTCATCAGTGAGTAAATCACCAGAGATTTAGCCCCAAGGAAACTTCTGATGGTTCAAAAACCCTCAAAAGCACCTGAGTGGCTCTTCCCAATCTACTAGGTTCGTCAATCCACAAGCTTCCAGTGGTTCTTTAGCCTTATAGACAAGCCACTACTCTCTATAATGATTTTTTTTGTTACTTAACAAGCCTCAATGAGAGCTTTTATGTTGGTTTAATCTCTCTAGAGATTTATTATTGCCATTCTAATTGTTGCCTTCTTTGTGCTCTCCCCTCTTCCCTTGGAGGAATGTTTCTTTGCAGTGTCCTTCACTGTGCGTTCTCCATTACATATCAGTGAGATAAATTAGGGAACCCCTTCCTTTTTCCCCCTACCTCTTTCTGAATGAGAGCTAGAGTTCCTTCCCTTTTTTTGTTACACAAGTATATTGGGTTATCATGTGAGAATGTCCCAAACAAACTAATTATCTGGTAGTCAACCAGTAGACGACAAAACCCATGCCTCTCCTTAATTTTTTTGTCCTTTTGTTGGTTATGGCTGGAGTTTAAAGGATACATGGGTCTATCCCCTTCTTTCAGTTTAAGTTATTGCCTAGTTAACCTATTTAAAGCCACTTAGTGAACCGGGAATGATATTTAAAAAAATAATTCCCTCACGCAATCTCCTTCCTCAAGAACTATGGAATATGTTTCCCTTCTCTCATCTTTGAATTATTTACAATTTATTTACCATGGAATTTATTTTCCTTATATCTCCACAATGGTATGATATTGTCCACTTTGGGCCTAAGCCCTCATAGATTTGCTTTTGGACTTACCCCAAAAGGCCTCATACCAATGGAGATATTTTTCCATCCTTATATACCCATGATCCTCCCCACTTCTAGTCAATGTGGGACTTTGGTCGTTACCCAACATCCTCCCCTCGAACAAGGACCATTGAGCCTCCCCTCAAATGATTATCCATCCGTCCACTCTCTACCAACCAGGATTCTCCGCTCCAATGCGTTGGAAGCACACACCTTACATGGAACACCGCCTACCTCGAGAGCTTGCTCTATCCCAGGTCAACTCCTCTTCACCATGTTGGGATGAGGACACGTCCATGAAGAATCTAGAGCACACCACCTGTCTAACCGACCTCATCCACGGATCACATCGTGATATTACCGGGGCCCACCACCTTCGTTCCGCATTCCGAGGATTCATCCACTTGGCTAACTTCGAGGCATGGCTCTGATACCACTTGTAAGGACTCTGGACACCACATATCTCCACAATGGTATGATATTGTCCACTTTGGGCCTAAGCCCTCATGGATTTGCTTTTGGACTTACCCCAAAAGGCCTCATACCAATGGAGATATTTGTCCATCCTTATATACCCATGATCCTCCCCACTTCTAGTCAATGTGGGACTTTGGTCGTATACCCAACAAATGGATGAGACCCTTTAGTCGTTCTCATGAGCCTGCATCCCAACAACTGTAGACTTTTTCACCTCGTTTTGTGCCAGTGACTACGAGATCTAAGCCACGTTTTTAGGGCTAGTCACCAAACCACTGCCCAGAACTTGATGAGACATTCCAAAATGATGTATGACACATAGGAAAAGATTTCAACAGAAAACATATAAAAGGACTTGACCTAACCTGGTCTAACCATGACAACCATTGTGTCAAACACATTGAGAACATGAGATCTACAGGTCATGAAATCATATATGAACATAGAGATCTAAAAATGACCTGAGGTTTACCAAGAAGGACTAATGCCCTCTCACAATAGTTTCAGTAACATCTATTAGGTTGTGCATTCAATAACCTTTCATTTATCAATCAAACATGATAAGAGCCATAAATTGGATATGTCATAAAACCATGCTTATAACCAACATATCACCAAATAAATAACAATGATAGAACAAGCATTAAATCCACATAATAACAAGTACATTTACTCATGAAATATAAGAGGAACTTAGCCCTTATTTCCATATGCAAAAGCCAACCAAGTCAGGGACTTCCACGTACCACGTGACCATAGATTGGGTTTGATCTGAATTCGATCCTCAAACACTCTTATAGTTTCTTGAACTTTGTAAAACTCATACCAAAATTTCAAAGTGTTATGGATAACGAGCTTATCAGAAATTACCTCTGGACAATGGCAATTTTTGGCTAGCATGGAACAACGAGGACCCTCGGTTAAAGTGCGCTGACCGTTGGTCCATGGAGACTGCGCATGGATGCAAATTAGCAATCAGAAGCCCAAATCCAAAAATAGAGGTAGTTTCGCTAATCACGAATCATAGGGCATCCCTCTCAGTGATCCAAAATTGGATCCTTAAACTCTCTTAAAGCTACCCAAACTTTGTAAAAGCTCATACTAAAGTTTAAAGTCTTATGGATGTCAAAGCCTATCAGAAATAACCTCTGAACAATGACAATTTGAAGCCATCACAGAGCAATGAGGACCTTCGTTCAAAGCGCATTAACTGGTAACCCATGGGGACTGTGCATGGCGCAAAAATGGCAGTTAGGAGGCTTAGACCAGAAAATGAAGGCTGTTTCTAATGCGCGATTAGTGCAAAGCACTGGGAAAAACCCCTCTAGAAAGGAAAGCCCCGAGTGCTTCATCACAAGGGAAACCAGAGAAATCGTGGGAAAAGCGCTAAAACCGAAGGCGGGTCTCGCGCTCCAAAACCGGTGGAATATCAGAAGCATTTTGGGTAGTAATCGGAATTGTCAGAGGACCCAACGATGCCATACAGTGATTGACATGTGTTCAGCGGATGAGAGAGAAAATCGCTCTCATTGCGAGCTAACATCCGAGCAAATCAACCGTGCGATAAGAGCGATAACCGTAGGATTTGGAGGCCCCAGATTTAACGGCAGAAATTGCGCTTGATGGGAAACCAGATTCGACGGAGAAAATATGCTTCGACACATAAAAATTGAAGTCTGATTGGACCGCTGAGTTGGCGGATGAATCATTTCACAGAGTAATCAAAGTAACGAACCGTTTGAGGAAGAGATGGCTCAGCTCGTGAGGAGACAAGTGGCCACCTCTCTGTGAAGTGTTACAGTGATGATGATGCATAGCAGGGAATTCCAGCACAAAGGCAGGCAATCCAAAGAACTGGGAGAGGAAATGAACTGTAGGGGAACGGAATGGTTTTAAGAGACACGAATATACAGAGAGTAAAGGAGGGAAAAAAAGCGTACAACGAGAAGACGTTGAATGCGTAGAGAGTCTTGGGATTCACTCGGAGGTCGAGTGGAAAAGCCAGAGAGCTCAATTGATAGCAGCATATTTCCGTTGGAGTTGCTTGGAAGTCAAGCAACTCACAGAGGCATGAAAAAGGCCAGGAGAAAGAGCTTAGAGAAGCCAGAGCCAAGAGCCAAAGCGAGCGCCATAAGCGACAACTGAGAGCCAGAACCAGAGCTGGAGCCACAGAGCCAGAGCTAGAGACACAGCCATAGCCAAAGCAAGAGAAAGAGCCAGAGCTAGAAAGCCGAAGAGCTCCAAGAGCAAAGGGATAAGATGGTGTTCTGAGCCCAATGTTCCTGTGTAAAACATTGGAGTTAAGTGTAGGCACTTGTAAAAGAACTATTGCCATAGTCCCAGAGAGCCTAATCGAGTTGATTAGAGCTCAAAGAGATGTAGCCCAAGATATCAGGGTGAACTCCATATTATCTTGTTGTCTTATGTGTTTGTTTTTAATTGCTGCTCTAACCACTGTTATATGAATTTATATATTAGTTTAAGTACCTTCCCATAATAGCAAAAACAATAGATTTTAAAGTAAATAATCATCTGAAAAAAACACAAGCATACACCCATATTTTCAAGCATTTCTTATTTCCACATTGGTTAATCAAATAGACTTGGGAAAATTTAAAGCTTTGGAAGTGGGAGAGGTTCTTGTAAATTAGACAAGAAGCCCAAGAGCCCCATTTTTAGATCAGGTGGTATCAGAGCTTAAGATTGATTAACCCTACCTTCAAAGAAGGTTTTATCAGAATGCTTCATTGATAGGGCAAAGATTGCTTGTCTGAAAAGTGTTTGGATAGTCAAGGATTGATTGCCTCATCGATTGTATGCTTGGTTGCAGACTGACTATTGTTTGAGTTTGTATAGGTGAAGGGAAAGCTATTGATAGCTCAGTCTAGGAAGGACAAGAAGGAAGAAGAGATGAAGGAATTCTTCTATCCCAAAGGACCTCAAAGAAACCCTTGAAGCATAGGAGGTTTTTTGCAAAAGGTTGTTGAATAAGCTCTTTATTAATCTTGTTTGAAGTTCTTTTATGCATTTTGAAAATGACAACTTCTACAAGTGAGTCCTCAAAATATTCTTTCTTCACAAGTTCCTTTAATGGAGACATGAAGAAAGACTTGTTCACCATGATGGATATGGTGAGAGAAATGTATGAGGATGGAAGGAAGAGCAGCATACTTAGAGAGCAGTTGAATTCCGTGGAGGAAGAGAAGCAGATGCTTTCTGACAAATTGCAGGAAACGGAGAGGCAACTTCATATTGCAAGTATGAACCTGAAAATGATGCATGAGTTGGAGTCACAACTCTTTGTTGCCAAAGAAGCCTTGGTCAAGTATCAGCTTGAAGAAGAGGTAAACCATTCCTATTTGTCTTCAAATTCTTCTAAGAATGCTTATATTGGTTCTTTTGAAAAACATACTAGAGGCATAGGTTCCAAGCTAATGTCCAAGATGGGCTATGAAGGAAAAGGATTGGGCAAACATGCACAAGGTATTGTTGAGTCAATAATGGTTGATGAAATGCATAAGTATTTGGGTCTTGGCTATGGACAGTCTTATGGAGAGACTTCCAAAGTTGCCATGAAGGCCATTTAAACAATTCCTAAAAGGAGTTTCATTGCAGGTCCTCTACTTCAGAAGTGTGATGATTGTGTTCAGAAGGAATGCAATAGCTCAGAACATCATTCGCATGATGCAGGTGTTCAAAAGCACATACTTGAACCAGAGAGTTGTGGAAACTCTGACAACCTTGAAGAAAGTGATAGTGTTCCAAAGGGAGCTACTTCTTCATTTGTCTCACCTCCTCTTGAAGGCAATAAAGGTGAAAGAGGCAGGTATAAATTTGGTTCTAAACACATTCCTTTTGATTTTGTAAAGCATGGAAAAATAATTGCATGTTCCTCTTGTGGTTTGGATAACCATTATGTTTCTAGATGTTGGAAGAGGATAGCCGCATATAGGAAACTTTTGAAGGAAAAGAAGCAAGCAGCCAAACGTCCACAGGACAAGGCAAATCATGTTGTCAAAAGGATGCGTGTGTGTTGCACTTACTGCCATAAGCAAGGGCATCTTGTTGAAAGGTGTTGGAATTTGAATCCAGCATTGCTTCCACCAAAGCTGAAGGAGAAGGTGGAAAAAGAAAATGGAAGGGATGGAAATAAAAATTCCACGATTGATGTGGTTCAGGATGATTCACATATTGATGCTGATGTGCAAAAAAAGGAGGGACCTTTGAAATGGATTGGTAAGAAATGGTTAGAATTCTTATCCAATTAACACTGCATGTCCTTTGATGCATCTGTTTATATTTCTTTGTGGAATAAATGCAAGTTGCAGAGTCTTACCAAAATGGTAAATAGAAAGAAGTTGAGTAGCAAACTCACTTTATTGTTGCAACAGTATGTTCATTTCATATTTGAAAGTACAGTGTACTTAAGAAAAATTTGATAGATGGAATGCATGCCTGAGCATGAGATGCATGTGATGCTGGCTTGGGAGAAGTTAATTTGGTTCCTAAAATGGAGATAAGGATGAAGTGTTTCATCTTTTGGAAAAGAGCCCTAAAGGTATTTTTCCTACACGCTTGACTTGAAGGGTCACTTGAATAAAGGCATGTTTTATTGGCTAATCATTTGTATGCAAATGTAAGACATGGAAGGGTTCACAAGATGTGAAATTTGTTCTTTGTTGAAGCAGGGGTTAGCCCATGCAATTGTTGTCTGTATGCTTGCTGTTGTTAACAATTGTTATTGACAGCTTTTCAAACAGGTACAAATAAAAGTTTTGTGGAGCAGATGTACTTCACATTTGTTTGAGCCACCTTGGATCAAGGATCAAGGCAAAGAAGCTCAAACTTCCTTCTATAAACTTCATAGCAGAAGTTCTGCATGAAGTCAAGGATGAAAACTGTTCTTCCCGAGATGACCAACCCATCCAAGAAGGGAAGTGGTTGGAGATTTTGGCTTAGAGGCACTATGCGAAGGCAGGTGTAGGGAGGTTGAAAGAAGAGTGTGTTGTTACTCTCATTTACTGCTGAGATCAGTATATCAGTCTTTTGGTGGACCAAAAGTTCTTTAGTGGGAAGGCGTGATCCGAAATTGGATCCTTAAACTCTCTTAAAGCTACCCGAACTCTGTAAAAGCTCATACCAAAGTTTAAAGTCTTGTGGATGTCAAAGCCTATCAGAAATAACCTCTGAACAACGACAATTTGCAGCCAACACAGAGGAACGAGGACCTTAGGTCAAAGCACATTGACCGATGGCCCATGGGGACTGTGCATGGCGCAAAAATGGCAGTTAGGAGGCTCAGACCAGAAAATGGAGGTTGTTTCTGATGCGCGATTAGCGCAAAGCACTGGGAAACACCCCTTTAGAAGGAAAATCCTCAAGCACTCGATCACAAGGGAAGCCAGAGAAACCATGGGAAAAGCGCTAAAACCGAAGGTGGGTCCCACGTTCCAAAATTGGCAGAATATCGGAAGCGTTTTGGGCGGTAAGCGGAATTGTCAGAGGACCCAACGATGCCATACAATGATTGACGCGTGTCCTACAGATGAGAGAGAAAACTACTCTCATCGCGAGCTAACATTCGAGAAAGTCAACCATGCGATAAGAGCGATAACCGTAGGATCTGGAGGTCCCAGATCTAATGATGGAAATTACGCCCGATGGGAAACCGGATTTGACGGAGAAAATAAGCTTCAACACATAAAGGTTGAAGTCCGATTGGACCGCTGAGTTGGTGGATGAATCATTTCACATAGTAACCAAAGTAACGAACCATTTGAGGAAGAGCTGGCTTAGCTCGTGAGGAGACAAGTGGCCACCTCTTTGTGAAGTGTTATAGTGATGATGGCGCAGAGCAGGGAATTCCAGCATAGAGGCAGGCGATCTAAAGAACCAGGAGAGGAAAAAAACAGTTGGGGAATGGAATGGTTCTAAGAGTCACGAACAGACAAAGAGTAAGGAGGGAAAAAAGCGTATAGCGAGAAGATGCTGAATGCGCAGAGAGTTTGGGGAGTCACTCAGAGGTTGAGTGCAAAAGCCAGAGAGCTCAATTGATAGCAACATATTGCTGTTGGAGTTGCTTGAAAGTCGAGCGAATCACAGAGGCATGAAAAAGGCCAGGAGAAAGAGCTTAGAGAAGCTAGAGCCAAGAGCCAGAGTGAGCGCTAAAAGCGAGAGCTAAGAGCCAAAACCAGAGCCAATGCTAGAGTCAAAGCCACAGCCAGAGCAAGAGCAAGAGCTAGAGCTAGAAAGCTAAAGAGCTCCAAGAGTTAAGGGATAATATGGTGTTCTGAGCCCAATGTTCTTGTGTAAAACATTAGAGTTAAGTGTAGGCACTTGTAAAAGAACTATTGTCATAACCCCAGAGAGCTTAATCGAGTTGATTAGAGCTCAAGGAGACGTAGCCCAAGATATCAGGGTGAACTCCATATTATCTTGTTGTCTTATGTGTTTGTTTTTTATTACTGCTCTAACCATTGTTATATGAATTTATATATCAGTTTAAGTACCTTCCCATATCAGCACAAACAACATATTTTAAAGTAAATAATCAGCTGAAAACAAATACAAGCATACACCCATATTTTCAAGCATTTCTTATTTCCGCATTGGTTAATCAAATAGACTTGGGAAAATTTAAAGCTTTGGAAGTGGGAGAGGTTCTTGTAAGTTAGACAAGAAGCCCAAGATCCCCATTTTTAGATCACTTAGTGAAGGAAATCCTCGAGCGGTCAGTCACGAGGAAAACAAGAAACTGTACGGAAACCATCAGAAGGTGGGCCTCGCACCCAAAACCGGCAGGATATCGTGTGCACTTCGAGCAGTAAGCAGGTTTGGTCGAGTCTTGCGTGATGCCATATATTGGGTGACGCGTGTCTCGTGGATGTGACAGAAAAATGCTTACATTGCGTGAGTAACGGTTGAGCAACTTACCCGTGCGATATAGACGGAGACCGTAGGATCTGGAGGCTCCCGATCAACGGCGGAGAATCAACCCAATGGAAGAATGGATTTGACGAAGTAATAGACTGAGGTACATGAGATTTGAGGTCTGGTATGACCACTGAGCTGGCAGAAGAATCAGTTTCGAAGGCAACCTTGGAGTAACGGAAATAACGACCGTTCAAAGGGAACTAACAATTAGTTCGTGAGGAAACAGGTGGCCACCTCTCTGTGAAGCGTTACACAACGATGATGATGCAGAGCAGGGGAATTCCAGCGGATAGAGGCAGGCGATCTAGAGAGCCGAGAAGCGAAAACGAACAGTTAGGGAGCAGATTGGCTTTAAGCCACGAACAAACAAATTGCAAAGGGGAATAGAAGTAAAGAGCAGTAAAAGAAAGCGGAAAACAGAGAAGCCGAGCTGACCTGCAAAGTAAAGGCAACATCGAGTAGACAGAGACAGAGAGAGTCCAAGAGTCTGTGAACTCCACAGAAGGCTTGAGAGGTTCAAGCAACTCCTCTGTGTATACCTGTCAGGTATTGAGTACCAAATTGGACTCATACCACTGAGACCAGTCGAGGTCAAGACTCAGAAAGGAGGAGTCTGTGTACTCTAGAGGCTTGGGGAATCCAAGCACCACCCTACTGATCATCATCTGTTAAAGTGAGACTCAAATTGAGCTCCTTATTATAAAAACTTTGCTTTAAGACACAATAGAAAAGGCCACCACTGAAGGCTGGACCCAGAGACGTAGCCCAGGAGGATTGGGTGAACTCCTTATTAAATTTGTTGTGTTTTTGTATTTGCTTACTTTGTTTCTCTTACTATTTTAAGTGTCTGTGTATTTCGTAATCTTATTGATTCATTGCTTAACATAATATAGACATGCCCCAACACATGGGTCTGTAATACCTTTGTTAATTTCCTGAGGTCATCTAAGGGTGATTTCAGATCAAGTGGTATCAGAGCTTCTAGGTTGTTTAAGGTTAGGCAAGCTTGTGCTGGATTTGGTTGTTGAATGCTAACTAGATCAAAGCTTAAATTAGGAGAAGGAGAGTTGGTTGAGACTAACCTGGAAATTGGAAGAGTCTATCCTTAGAAGAAAATGTCAGAGGAAAGTCCCTTGGGGCCAGACCGTCAATTCATAGATAGTTTCCTGGACATGAGGTCCATGGTAGAGGAAATGTATAGGGACTTTAGGAAACATAAAGATGAAGAATCATCAGGCTCCAAACAAGATAAAGGAGAAGAAGAGTCTCTCCTCCATGACCACTCAAAAGGTAAATGGAAAGAAGAAAATTTTCTGACACCTCCTAATAGCCCTGAACATAAAAGGAAGACATCTCTGATTAAATTAGATGTTAAATTCGATTTACCAATATATGACGGGGAGATGAATGCAGAGAAGCTAGATAATTGGATTAGACAAATTGATGTTTATTGCAGAGTGCAGAGTATCAACTCAGATAAGAGTAAGATTCAGCTGGCCAGCCTATGCCTCGGAGGCACTGCCTTTGTATGGTGGGAAGGTAGAACCCAAGCTGACATGAAGAAACATGGTAAGATTCTTTCTGTCTGGAGTGAATTTGTTTCTGCAATCAAAAAGCAGTTCTATCCACTAGCTTACATGCAGCAATCCATGATGAGATGGCAAACTCTTCGCCAATTGAAAGGGAAAAGTGTACAAGGTTACACCCTAGAATTTAGGAAGAGAGCTTTGATTCTAGGAATTTCATTAGACTCACCTGAGACTTTGTTGAAGTACATAGGCGGTCTACACAGCTACATGAGGCACACTATCCTCATGTTTAATCCCACTAGTATAGATGAGGTATCTGTTCAAGCTACGCATCTAGAAGCTAGAGGAAAGAGTGGGAACCCAGAAGTTGGAGGATCATCCAAGCCCATTGCAAGCAAGAATAAGGAGAAAAGAAAACAAAAATGGAAAGAGAGGAAGGCCAACAATGCACAGAAAAGCAAGTCTTCATGCACTCACTGTAAGAAGGGTGGGCATGATGATGAGCATTGTTGGATTTTGCATCTGGAGCTGAGACCTAAGAAGTTTGAGGGCAAGAAGAAGAAGACTGCTGTAGCTATTCAGAAAGATTTGGGGTCAGACTAAGGAGATGAAACAACCATTGCAGCTACAGGTATAAAAGGTAAAAATTCTGAAGCATCTACTAGTAATTCTGCACAATCTATTAATGATGAAGAAAATGAGAGAAAAAGACATGAGCTTTTCCATATTCGAGTTATTTCCAAGCATCAAAAGATTGTTACTTTGTTTGATAGTGGCTCACAAGTAAATTTAATTTCTGAAGCAATTGTAAAGAAGTTGGGATTACTGACTACACCTCACAAGAAACCATACCCATTAGGTTGGT
>APFE031317239.1:23844-50310 GCA_000404065.3 Pinus taeda | reverse complement strand
TAGATATAGTTCCTTTGGATATATGTGGAATTGTTTTAGGAAGTCCTTACTTGTATGATAGAAAAGCTATTTTCTATAGAGCTGAGAACAAGTATCTACTCATTAAATATGGAATCGAATACTTTGTAAGAGCTCATAAGCTCAAGAATAATTATACTCTCATAAACTCAGGGAAAATGAAACGAATTGTAAATTCACGCAAACAATTTTTACTGATGGTTGTAAAGGAAAAGAAACCTGATAAAACCAATGTAATTGAGGGCTGTGATGCTAAACAACAAGCTGATTTAAAAAAAGTTGTTTTAGAGTATGATATCTTGTTTCAAGAACCTAAAGGTTTGCCACCCAAAAAGGAAATAGTGCATGATATTAATTTGTAGCAAGACGCTCCATTTCCTAACATCGGAATGTACAGGTTGTCCGCTTTAGAGAATGCAGAAATTAAGAAGCAGGTGCAGGAGTTGCTTGAGAAGGGGTTCACCAAACCTAGCACATCACCATGTGGGTCGCCAATCATTTTGGTGAGAAAGAAAGATGGCTCGTGGAGAATGTACATTGATTACCGAGCACTGAATAAGATAACAATAAAGTCGTTATCCCCTTCCTCGCATAGATGATCTATTAGATCAATTGAAAGAAGCTATTTATTTTTCCAAGTTAGACTTGCATATTGGATATCATCAGGTCAGAGTTACAGAACAAGATGCATGGAAGACTGCTTTCAAAACAAAGTAGGGATTGTATGAGTGGCTGGTTATGCCTTTTGGCTTAACTAATGCTCCTGCTACTTTCTTGAGAATAATGAATGATGTACTCATACCTTTTCTTGATGATTTTGTTATTGTATATTTGGATGACATTCTTATATTTAGCAAAATGTGGGAAGAACATTTAAAGCATGTTAAGAAAACACTAGATGTTTTGAAAAGATAAGAAATTTATGTTAAACTCTCAAAATGTGAATTTGGAAAAACATCTTTGAATTATTTGGGACATATAGTAGGGGTGGTGAATTGAAGATAGATCCCTTTAAGGTTGCAGTCATTGTAAACTGGCCTAAACCCAAATCTGCTACAAAAGTTAGAAGCTTCTTAGGAGCAGCACAGTGTTGGAGAAAGTTCATTTTAAACTTTTCCTTAATTGCATCTCCCTTACATGCTTTGACAGGATTGAACAAGGTGTTTCAGTGGGGAGGCAAACAGCAGAAAGCCTTCGACACCTTGAAAGAAAAGATTAGTACAACCCCAATACTAGCACTGCTAGATCTTCAAAGACCATTTGAGATCCCAATAGATGCCAATGACCATGCCATGGGAGCAGTGTTGATACAGCACGGTAAACCCATATGTTACCATTTTGAAACATTTAATTATGCAGTAGTTAACTATCCAACATATGATAAAGAATTGTATGCATTAGTACAGAGTGTGAAAAAGTGGAAACATTACTTAATGGGCAAAGAGACAGTTATACATACTGATCATCAACCACTTCATATCTACACTCCCAAACTAAGTTGCAACAATCAAGGCACTATAGATGGATGGGTTTTCTACAACAGTTTCATTTAGTCATCAGATATAAAAAGGGCATACAAAATAAAGTTGCAGATATGTTATCTATACCAATTATAAATGCATCTACTATACTTAAGCATAACTTAGTATTGCATGAGAGCTACATTGAACAATATGCTCAAGATATAGATTTTAAGGATGTATATGCAACTTTAAGTCAAGGCAAACGAGTAGAAGAATTATATTATCACATTAAGGACCAACTCTTGTATCATTGTGGGAAGCTATGCATTCCACAAACGGAAAGAGTAAAGATAATTCGAGAAGCACACACTTCTCTAATATCAGGTCACTTTGGGGTAAGTAAAATGGTTGCACAACTGCAAAGATTTTGTTATTGGCCAAAAATGAATGAGACAGTTTCTAGATATGTAAGAGGGTGTACCATGTGTGCTAAAAGCAAGCCCAGCAATAGAAAAATAGGCTTGTACACTCTACTACCAGTTCTTCTCATCCTTGGGAAAGTGTTTCTATGGAATTTGTTGGAGGATTGCCTAAATATAGGAAAGGTCATGACTATTTATATGTTGTTGTGGATAGGTTCAACAACATGTGTATTCTGATACCTTGTAATAAACGAATTACAGCTGAAAAAACTGCAAAGTTGTTCTTTTAGCATGTATGGGTTCATTTGGATTACCCACTCTGTATATGATCGAGACACCCGATTTGTTGGGAAGTTTTGGTTGAGTTTGTGGGAGCTGATGGACACCAAACTGAAGAAAAACACAACCTTTCATCCAAAAACAGATGGCCAGACAAAAGTGGTCAACAGGACAGTGATCCAGTTACTCAGAGGCTATTGCAACAAGCCTCCCAAACTTTGGGATGAACATTTGTGTTATGTGTAACATGATTACAATTGAGCAAAACATTCTTCTACACAGAGATTTCCTTTTGAGACCTGTTTTGGTTTCACACCAAGGTCTCCCTCGGATTTTGTCTTTGGTAAAGATATAGCAGTTGATGGACATAGTGATGTGGACAAGGTAACCAAGTTCATTGAACAAATCCAAGAGATTCACCAGGCAGTATAGGAACAACTGGAAAAGAGCCAAGCCAAATACAAGGCAAGGCATGACAAGCATCAGATGGAGCATAGTTTCCAAGTTGGTGATCGAGTTTGGCTATATATCAACAAGGACAGAATGCAAGGTGAAGGTGGAAAGCTAAAGCCAATAAGGTATGGACCTTTCAAGATACTTGAGAAGATTTGATTTACCAGCTTACATGCACATCTACTCAGTCGTTAATGCAGACAGCTTGAGACTATTTGAACCTTCATTAATCAAATATCTCGAAGAGCAGAGTCAATTGCCTTCTATTGATGATCTGTTACCTGAATACCTCAATGAATTACAGGAAGACATAGTTCTGGACATGAAGGTGAGGACGACACGCAGGGGAGATGTTGAGTACCTCAGAATTGGACTCAAGGGTTCCAAGCCAAGTAGTGCAAAATGGATAGAGATTGGACAAGTGAGACAACTATACCCTCACTTAGTCGATGCTTGAAAACCAACTTTTGGTGGTCCAAAAGCTTTTTTAGTGGGAAGGCCGTGATTCGAATTAGATTTTTCAAACACTCTTATAGTTTCCTAAACTATGTAAAACTCATACCAAAATTTCAAAGTGCTATGGAAAATGAGCTTATCAGAATGACCTCTGGATAATGGCAATTTGTGGCCAGCATTGAACAATGAGGACCCTCAGTCAAAGCACGCTGACCATTGGCCCATGGAGACCGCGCATGGATGCAAATTGGCAATCAGAAACCTAGATCCAAAAACAGAGGTGTTAGGACCCCACTATGTATTATTTTTGCTACATATTTTGATACCACTTACCCCTATAACCATGAATCCCAGTATCATTTTCATTCGCTTTTTCCCAAGGTATACAAAAACCTCTTCTTTATTATATGATTAATCTGTTTTGCATTTAATTCCATAATACTCTTATATTTTATTAGTTGAAGTGCATCATTGCTAATAAAAATCCAAAGGTTGCAGATAAGCATATGCGGCCGTTGCTGAAACAGCTGGCTCCGTTGCTGAAACAGCTGGCTCCGTTGCTGAAACAGCTGACCCAGTTGCTGAAACAGCCGTCAAACACGCAAATTCCGGTGGCCGAAATTTGCGATTCTGGAAGAGCCTTTCGAGGAATGATGACAGCAGTTCGAAGAAATGATTACCTGGATTATCCCGAAGATAGCATTCTTGTTATCTCTGTTGTAACAGTATTTTGTGTACGAGGAACTGAATGATCCTGTTTTGGGAAAAAGAACAGATTGAAGATTTGCTCTGATGTAAATTGTAAATGATGTCTCCTCTTTAAAAAGAGGAGACATCATCATTAGAAGGGGTCAGTCAGTCATTGTAAGAGGAGAAGAGCATACCGTGTAAAGACTGGAGCTAGTCTCCATTTATAATATATCAGCGACTTGACAGATGAATAAATTTTCTTTTTGATTGTCCTAATTTAATTCTTTCTCCCGGGGAATCTTGTGAGAAGGAAAGGGCCCGCCTTCCTCACAAGATTCGCCCATTAGTTTTTGTAATCTGTTTAAACGTTTATATGGTTGCACTTCATTTTGATCCTGTTGTTAGACATTGGTCACATCGCTTGAATACTACTCTGTTCCCTTAGCAACTGCATGTATGGAATGATTGCACTCATAGTAATTGAGATATCTGTTTCTGATTTGATTGCGTGAATGAGTGATGATTGGAGACAGGTGCTGAAGGTTCCTGCATACAGGAATAGGGTTCTGTTTCCCTTAACTGTTTCATTTTATCTGCAGTGTGAATAGAACCAGAGAACAGGTGCTGAAGGTTCCTGCTTACAGGAATAGGGTCTTGATCTCTTGGGTTATAGTGTGATGTGATGTCAGGCAGCAGGTGCTGAAGTTCCTCACTAAGGAATAGGGTCCTGTTCCTGCTGTGGTTTATTGAATTCTTTCCTTTTGATTCCCCTTTGTTTGAATTATAACTGCAACAGAGGGATTATCCCCATTATAACTTAATTAGCTACAGCTTTGATTAAATGGAGTGCGAATCAGTAGATTAATGACTGTGCGTTCTTTCTTTACTACAACATTTCTTTTTGCTTTTGAAATTGAGCACATACAGTGCGAAACTACCTTTGAAATAAAAAGACTTCCTCGGGTTGATAATTTATGTGGCGCTTGAATTGGGAAACAATTAAAGCGACCAACAAGAGGCAGTTTTTGATACACTATTAGCGCTAAAGCGCTAATCGTGCTAATCACGTATCACAGGGCATTCCTCTAGGTGAAGGAAAGTCCCGAGCGCTTGGTCACGAGGAAAACAGGAAACCGTGTAGAAACCATTAGAAGGCGGGACCCACGCCCAAAACCGGCAGGATATCATGTGCACTTCGAGCAGTAAGCGGGTTTGGCTGAGTCCCGGATGATGCCATACATTGGGTGATGTGCGTCCGGTGGATGTGAGAGAAAACCACTTACATCATGTGAGTAACGGTCGAGAAACTTACCCGCGCGATATAGACGGAGACCGTAGGATCTGGAGGCACCTGATCAATGGCGGAGAATCAACCCGATGGAAGAATGGATTTGACAGAGAAATAAGGTGAGGTACATGAGATTTGAGGTCTGGCATGACCACTGAGCTGGCAGAAAAATTAGTTTCGCGGGAAACCTTGGAGTAACAAAAATAATGACCGTTCAAAGAGAAATGACACTCAGTTCATGAGGAAACAGGTGGCCACCTCTCTGTGAAGCATTACACAACGATGATGATGTAGAGTAGGGGAATTCCAACGAAAAAAGGTAGGCGATCCAGAGAGCTGGGAAGCGGAAATGAACAGTCAGGGAGCATATTGGCTTTAAGCCACAAACATACAAATTCAAAAGGGGAACAAAAGTAGAGAGCAGTAAAAGAAAGCAGAAAACAGAGAAGCCGAGCTGACTTGCAGAGCAAAGGTAGCATCGAGCAGACAGAGATAGAGAGAGTCCGAGAGTCTGTGAACTCTAGAGAAGGCTTGAAAGGTTCAAGCAACTCCTCTATGTATACTTGTCAAGTATTGAGTACCAAATTGGACTCATACCACTAAGACCAGTCGAGGTCAAGACTTAGAAACAGGGAGTCTGTGTACTCTAGAGGCTTGGGGAATCCAAGCACCACCCTACTGATCATCATCTGTTAAAGTGAGACTCAAATTGAGCTCCTTATTGTAAAAATTTTGCTTTAAGACACAATAGAAAAGGCCACCACTGAAGGCTAGACCTAGAGACGTAGCCCAGGAGGATTGGGTGAACTCCTTATTAAATTTGTTGTGATTTTGTACTAGCTTACTGTGTTTATCTTAATATTTCAAGTGTCTGTGTATTTCACAATATTATCGATCCATTGCTTAAAATAACATAGACACGCCCCAACACATGAGTATGTAATAGCTTCATTAATTTCCTGAGGTTATCTAAGGGTGATTTTAGACTAGGGTTGAACCAAATATTTCTTTCAGCCAATCAATCTTGTGCCATATTCCAAGCATGAATGTGGGATCTCATGCGATAAAGCAATCCATAAACAACCAACGGAATCCAGAGGCTAAACCACCTCCACCCTCACCCTAACGTGATCTCACCTAAACCCATCCCGAGATCACAAAACCAAATCGATCTTGGATGCCTCAAAACTCCTTCACCATCCCTTGAGGAATTTTCCCGTCTCAGCTCACCTGATGAGGGCTTACTGGAGAAAACCATATCCACCCCCAACCCTTTGGATTTTCTTGAGACCACCTCACCACGATCCAAAACCTTTTGGAAATCCAAAGTTTAACCAAGAATGAATCCCCTCACACCATGGCTATCTGGAAATGGTAAGGCAAGGCTGAAACCACTGCCAAAACCCATACCAATGACAACAAATTAACCAAATACACACATGCATATACCATGCATGCCAAAACCAACTAGGAAATCATACATGCAACTTGTTACCTGCAAGTTTTCCCATTGAAGTTGCTTGATCCAACTCTTCCTTAATTGATCCTTGCTTTCCTTTTCCTTCCTTTGCTTTCTTTCTTGCATTATCCTTTTGGTGCTCTTCTCCTCTTTGAAACCAATTCCAAAACTCACCTAACAAAAAGACTTTGAATTGATCCTCAAAAGCCTTTTTATCACGGAGGCCTCTATTTTCTTCAATTTCCTCTATTTTCCTTTCAATTTCCTCCTCACATGTAACATGTGACCTTTCACCTTCCTTTTCTCCTATTTTCCTTTATTTTCATAAATAAAATTCCAATTAATGCCTCTTGGCATTTTCAAAGCCTTTGCCAATTTCATCTTAGCCATAATAAACCAAATGAACACCTAGTAGGCTTTTTTCCCCAACGTTTAGCTTGGAATATGTGTCCCATGACCTTGGTCTTGTTTTTTCCCTTATTAAATTTATTATATGAATTTTTAACCTTGGGTTCTTATAGACCCCCCCGCCCCCCACACCGCCCTTAGGGGAACACTGTCCTTGGTGTTTTATGACATCTACAACTAGAAAAACCACTTAAAACCACAATTGTCCATGGAAATTTATAACCCAGATCGTTGCAGTATTTAGAATGACATATTGTTGAAAACATGACAATCATACCATTTATGGAAGCTTTATAACACAAGTCATTACGATATTTAAAATAAAAACCACATATACTTATGCACATTTTCTAGCCAACAAATAATCATATTATCTATGGAGTTTTATATGTTTATAAATCTAGGGCATGAATAGTTAAAAGATTTCTCTACTTGATAATTTCTTGTGCTATAAGTTCTTAGCTTATAGTATTTTCTTCATTTGTTATTATTGTGTTTTTTCATCAAGATAATTACCAATATGCACAATAAAATACAAGTGACATAGTATGTAGGCTTGTCAGCCAGGGCCAAAACCTCTGGGCCTCTTGAGAGAAAAACCTGATCAAAGTTATTCTTCTAGATCTTCAATTGATGAGTACCATTAACATGACAAAGATCCTTGACTCTAGTATCCTCTCAAGAACCTTGTCACTAACCTTGATGCTCTGCCTCTTCCCTTTCTCTAGTTTCTTCTTGATCTTGAACTGCTCTCCTCAGCTCCTTGCAGAGAAACTCAGTCTTTATGCTTCGCATTGCTTCTTTTCAACTTTTCATAGAGAATCTCAGTCTCTATGATCTCACTTGATTCCTCTAGAGAATCTCGGTCTCTAGTCTAGATCTTTATCTTAGTACCCCATAAGAGATTTTCCTTCACTGACCCCAGAAGAATCCTCTCTTTGTTATCCAGAAGAAACCTTCCTTTTTTATGCCCAAAAGAAACCCTCCTTTGCTAACCCAAAAGAATATTTCCTTCATTGACCCATAATAACCCTCCTTCACTTGCCTAGAAGAAACTCTACTTATCACTTCTTTTCACTTCTCTTTGTAGCCTTCTTCTTCGCGCTTCTTCATTGAATTCTTGTAGAGTTGATTGCCTCTAAGTGAGGCTGAGTGTGGCTATATATACATCTTTCCTCATGTCCTTCAGGCTGCCATGATCACAAGTGGTTATGCTAACTTCTTCTAGCATTTACTTCCATTGTTGTAGGCCGACTTGAAGAGGATAACTGACACGGTCTTGGGTGATTCTTTACATAGGCAAGTTTGACCTCTTACAAAGTGTATCAGGACTTCGTTACATGACAATGACTCCAACATTTTATGAATAGATGACAAATAATTCCTAAAGACTCTCAATGGGAGTCTTGACTCAAAAATAAAATCTCTTGCTCATGAAACCCATGAAGCAAACAATATAATAGATTTATTTTTATTCTTTGCATCTCATTACATAAAATCACAATTATATTCCATTATGAAGACCAAACCTAGTTACACTTTTCAACACTCCCTCTTAACTAGGGAGGTATTCATAATGGTACTTGGACTTTCTCAATCTAAAGAATTTCTCATAAGAAGAATTCAGATTGGTAACTCATTTGTATAACATCATATCAACCAACATTGTTACATAGCAAGGCCTTGATTAACAACTCCATCTCTCCACAAGATCTGAGCTTAATACTGGCAAGACTAATGATTTATAGACACTCTCATCATTGCCTCTCTCGGAACATCCCCTATCCGGGTAATTAGGGTGTGTTCCATGAGGATTATTCTTATCTTAGATTCCCCATCCCTCAAAGAATATCGGTCCTCCACGACTACTCTTCTATTGGATGCCCTATCTCATCCTCAAAGAGTATTAGATGCCAAATAATTACCCAATCCTCCATTCTATCTTCCCAGGTGAAGACCAGAATGATGTGCCTATCTCTCCCTCTCAGATAGGGAGGACATATTCCAATAAAGGAATGTACTCATTCCTACAAAAGGAATGATCCTAAGCTCCCTCTTGGCTTAGGAATTTCCAAGTTTCTTCTAAGTAAGAAACTTTCCAGGCTCCCTCTTAATTAGGGACCTACAACAGCTTCTCAGGTGGAGATGATCGGACAGCCAACTTCTTGAAGAACTCCTCTTTTCTTGGATGTCATAAATTTATTTTGTCACGAGTCTTCATCTTTTGGGGACTTATACATAGGGCACATACCATCCATCACTTTCATCCATAAGTTAGTCATGTCCTCATTTCATCAGAAAGTTATCCATCAGTTTTCCATTCGGCTTTGCTTCATGTCATGCTACTTTATTTATGCCATAATTTCTAGAAGGATCTTACATCCTTCAATATGGTCCTCTTGGAAGTCATCCACAGGTCTTCGCTTTGGTAGTCCTACATAAGCCCATCTAGGTATTAGTTCAAAAATAAGAAATGAACACTTAAATTAGAATTACCTTTGTGATGGTCTTTCATCATGACATATTCCTGTAGGTATCAGCATCCTGCATGCAGATTGACACATCTCCTAAAAATATTCATTGTCAAGGGTCTCCATCTTCTTCCGACTCCTATCAGAGTCTTCATATATTTCTGGGAGATATTCTAGTCAACTCTTCTTGGTCTCGGATGTTGAATTCCTTCTAACTTTGTTACATATTTTCATGATATCTTCCTTTCTTTTCACACACTTCATTTTTAGGAGCTTCCAGTCATAGTTCCTTAATTGTAGTCATCTCTTTTATGATTCATATGAGAACATATTATGTTGATTTACTCTAGTGTGACTTATTTATTGATGCAATCTTTTAGAGGAGGAGATCCTTCCTTCTTTTGATCATATTTCCAAGATAGAAATAGTGATCCATATTATCTGCAACTATATGAAATGACTTTCATAATAATCTATGTAAGTATACATACCTCATCTTTCCTTTCGGTCATCCATACTTCTTGTAGCAGCTTCATTTGAATGAAATAACTTTATTTTTTAGACTTGCTTCTTTGTTGTGTCATCATACCATCATTCCTTGAATCACACAAGTTGGAATTCCTAATGAAACACTTGCTTTATTTTTAGATCAGTGAATCCTTTGATAAAAATTCCATTAGAGAAACTTGAGGATTTTTCATATCCTCACTCGACAAATGTTTCCTTAATGGCTATGGTATGATGATCCTAGTCGATGATGACCTCTACTTCTTTCTATAAGTATCATTTGAGATTTCAATGAGGTTTCCAAGAGCTTATTATTCTTTGTAAACAATATAATTTATTCCAGACATTCTTTTCTCTTCCCATGTCATGAGATCTTACTTCTTATGCTTCTATCAAGATGTTATTTTCTAATCTGATGCATCCTATCTTATTTATACTGCCTCTTATATATAAATTTACAAGTGGAAAGCACCTTCTAGTGAAGAAGATTATCTTAGTCATGGTAGAGATCTTTTGCTTCTTCCTTCTTAAGCTCATTTTTCTTAGGTTCTTTCACTTCCTCGGTAATATAGTCTTCTTCCCTATCCCTCTTGTCCTTATATTTAGGACAATATCTTCTATAGTGCCCAAGTTCCTTTCGATAACATCTTATCTTAGCCACATTCTTCTTTTTCTTTGGAGGACCAAAATTTCCAAATTTCCCTTTTATTGTTGACACTGATTGATCCCTTCTATCTGATCTTTTGTCACTTTATTTATTCAACTTGTCTTCTTATGCCTTGCAGAGAGACCATAATTTGATGAATGGGATAACTTACTCTTCCTTAGTAGATATGAGGTTACCTTGTTCATCATTCAATGTATTTAGAATAACAGAGATCATTTCATTATCAGATACCATCTCTCCTAGATCCTGCAATTGACCTTTTATTTGAGATGATTTTGAAAGACATGACGATATCCCTTCATATTTTGATGACTTCAATTTATATAGATCATATCTAAGAGATATGATCTTTTCTATCACGCTTTCAGGGAAAATTACCAACAATCCTCAACAACATGTCTTGCACTGTCAAGTACATGAGCTTCAGTGGTTCTCTAGTAGATTGCTAGCCTGTGCATGATAACTTATTTATCTCCCCTCATATGCTGCTTATCTGGACTTGGTCTAGATGTTGGCTGAGCAACTCCCTAAGAAATTGTGCAATTTTGGAGGGGAACCAGTCTTCCCTCCAGAAATTGCGCAATCCTAACTGGCAGCCTGTTGGGCTCAGAAACTGCGCAATCCTGTCAATCAATCTTCCTAGTGAAAAATGTGGAATCTGGCCCAACAAGACTGCTCAGCCCAAAAATTACACAATTCTGGGCAACAGTCAGCTGCTCCTCCCAGAAATTATGCAATCCCTCTCGGCAGCCAACCCAACTCCCTCCTAGAAATGCGCAAATTTCTCCCTCAGGCAAGTAGGTTGTTGCATGTGCCATCAGGTTGAATGGTTCCATCCGAGACTGAGAAAACTTGACTTGCATGTATGGGCTTCTTTTTCCTGAAATAGCAAAAAGTGACATGCAAAAAGAATCCCTATATTTTAGGGATCTATTTTTAGCAACTAGAAGTTACATGCAAAGATATTTTTAGAAACCTTCCTCCAAGTGTCGCTTTTTCCTAGATTTGTGGCATGTGCATCATGAGCCTCAAAGTTATTTATTCAATGCTTCAAAGCTCAGTTCTTCACATCAATCTTGGAGCTCTGACATCCCACAACACATCTAGGAGTCTATGACACATCCAACTCAGATATTTCTAGGTAAGTCCTCTTAACTTGAATTTTGCAACATTTCTATCGCTTTTTTTGTTTTGGCTTATGTGAGTGTTGTTTTCTTGATTTTTGTGAATGCTTTCTGTCATTTGCATGCATCTTAGCTTGTACTAGCATCGTTTCAGTTTTCGTTATCATCTCACTATTGTTGCACGCATGACGCTGTTTTGCACAAATGGTCATTGATTCGGCGACTCGCTTCAAACACATGCATGTTGTTCCTTTTCCTTAATCTTGCATTCACTATTTTCATTTATAATCATTCAATCATGCTTACACTTAGTATCACCATGCATTCACATCCACATTTTCTTTCAGTTGCTTGTCGGTGGGTCTGGGCAACCATGGCCCAGACTCTACCTCACCAAGACAACATTGTGTAATCCTAAGAGGGAAGGCTCTGCCTTCCTCCCAGAAAATTCACATTTAAGCCCAATGACGGTCCTCTAGTCTTGCATTGTGCAATATTGATAGGCAGTGACTGCTAGCCGAGAAAATTACGCAATGCTGTCACTGGGCCTGCAACCCTTGTTAGCCGAAATTGTGCATTGCATAATCCCAACACCCAGCAGGCCAGTCTAGATTTCACATTGTGCAATTCAAACATTCAACCAACCTACCAGCAATTTGGATTGCCTTCTGCGCAGTTCTGGTAGCTAGTCTCCCGGCTTCCGAGGAAAAACTACGCAATCCTCGCGAGTTAATCCCTAGGTATGTTGCATGTCATTCCTCAAGTTTGATTTGGTTTTAGCTGACATATTTCTTAGCATGCATGTCACCATGTCTCTAGATCTAGCAGGTGTTCTTTTGTCTCTAAACAGTTTAGGATCAATGCCTGTTATGAAACCAACTCAAGAAAGATAGAAAAGATAGATCAACGCCTTAGAATTCAACCTCTTCGAGGGGGCAACCTCCTTTACATTACATAAATGAACAATTCTTGGATGATTGAAATGAAAAGACCTCCTCTCTCTATATAGGAGTCTAAGGGACCATAACATAATCAGAGCCTACATAACAATAATAATGCAAGAGCACAATAATAATAATAGTGGGCTTCTATGGGGCACAATAGTAACAATATGGGCACTTACATGGGTACATCAATATAATAAGTGGGTTTTACTAATAACAATAAGGGTTTACTCTAGTAGTATAGGGGCCTAACAATGGCCTCCAAGAGAACATGATCAAAGGATATCGACGGAAGTGCAACTGGAGCAGCAGTTGAGCGAGTGTCTACAAGTTTGCTGATCTATGAAGACACCAAGATAATTGTAGACAAAGACATCAAGATGAAATGACAAGAGGTAAATGATGCATTCTCAGGCACATTTAGGGAAGACCTCAAAGACCGCCAAGTCTATGTGAACATTCACAAGTCTGGTTTGTACTGGGTTGCATGTGGGTATCCCATATTCCCATGCATAGACATGATACATTGGATCGTCTCGCACACTGATCCCAAGACGATGACATTGAGAAATGTCAGTGGGAGGACAATTGCTAGCTTTAGGGCACATGATTATGAATAGATATACCATATGTCAAAGCCAGTGATCACCATGGAGATATCTTTCAGCCTACCCAGTAGTAATGTTAACTCTAGGGATATCTTGAAGAACTGGGTGAAGGAGCCGACCAAATTCAAGATGACACCCAACCAAGCTTACAAAACGAGATACTGCGGAAGGCGTATCAATACTTGGTCATCTTTGCATGTCGCCTGTATGGCCAAGAGAGCACGGAAACCTTTCCGCAAAGTTGGGTGATCGCGTTGGACCAACTCACCAATGAAGGAAAAGCATGCAACTGGTTTGACATGTTGGCTCATAGGCTGAAGTAATAGGTAACAAGAGCTCGACAGCCACTCAAAGGTTAGCAAGAATAAATCTACATGTCCACTTACATCTTGGATGCAATCTGTTACCATCAGGAGTTCCTAGGCTTGAAGTGGGCATGGACATTGCCGGAGACCTCTGGGAACAATTATTGTAAAATGTTGTCCAAATGCAACTTCAGAAGAGTTATCACACAACTATCAGATCATTTTGTCACCCTGGTGTACAAGATGATATTTGAGCAGGATCCACCTTGCATGTCGAAGGAAACAATGGAGGCACTGATCAATATAGCGGATTGGTATGCCTCACCATCCGACACCTTCATATGGATGTACAATGTAGAGAAGCCTCCGCATGTTTTGTCGAAGTTTTCCATGGACAAGATCATCATGCAAGAGGTATCATATCACATCTCGATAGGATTGTCAACCAAGATGCACCAAAAGGCACCTTGGCCCTCTCTTCTGTTGTGGATCAGATTATATGAGATACAAAACCTCAAGCATGCAGTTGTTGAAACAAAGAAGATCAACAAATATCCTTTCGACGTTCGAAGCTTCAATCCATATGACCCGCATTTTATTGTGAAATATCACTACACGAGAGTACAATTTTAGTGGATCCATTGAGCATGTCATTGGGAAAAGGAAGACCCATGGAGATATTGTTACATTTTCTCTAGGCCCAATGAACCGATCGACATCGTTGTGGAATGGTTAACGAAGCAGCATCCAGGAGAGCACCAGCAACAACAACAACAGAGGTAAATAGACTGGTGTACGACAAAGGCAAGAGGAAGATTGTCGTCAACATGGAGGAAGAACAAATTTACAAGTTTCGAGCAGACCCACTTGTGCAGAAAGGAGCTTTAGCAATAGAGGTGAAGAGGCAACAACGCGACAAGAGGAACGTGCAAAGGTAGAGAGAAAAACAAAGAATGGAGGAAACAAAGAAGGAGTTGCATGAGTTGAAGGAGAAACTCCAGAAGGAACAGGAGATGCACAGATAGGAGAAGGAAGCGCAACATGAATAGGTACAACAGGGGGTGCAACATGTACAAACAGACAAAATCACACCTGTATAGGTAATCGACTCAGTTGGACAACTGTCACCAAGAAGACAGGGTGAGTAATCACAGGAGAAGGACTTTGCTCAAGAGATTGAACATGCACTTGAGCAGATGGATATGGATTTGGAGCAACAACAGTTAGAGTAAGACATCGACCTCATGCCTTACCACCAGGAGGTCGACTTACTAGCTTCATCAGATCCAGAAACGAAGCAAGTCCCAAGTGACCAAGGAGACACTGAGATCCTTGGATACAATTAGGAAGGAGAGATGCACAACATCTCATTCGACGAGTCACAACATAGAGCTATGCAATCTCGCAGAATGTCTACTTTTGATGACAACACATCTCCTGCGTACTTTGAGGAATGAGTGATCATATCTGATGTGCACATGCATCTAGATAGATTGGTTGATGCTACCAGAGCATATGCCTAAGCCACTAGCTTGAGTGTTCGCTTCCTGATAGAAGAGAATGAGCAGATGGCTAAGGAGTTACAAACGACCAAGTAGGGAGGAGAACTGGTTACATCATTCGCCCGAGTAGAGTTGAAGAAGGCAATACTAGATGAAGTATTGTCCCTTGAATCAGTCATACGGGTGTTGTATTCCAAGTTTGGCACCATGCATAAGGTAGTTGTCCATCTCAATGGTTGACAACAACGATGTGCTAGGAGAGCACATATCTTGTCAAACGTGCACATTGTTGTTGACTACATGGAAACATTGACAATGAGATACAAGGGAACCCAGTTACACTTGCCTAAGATGATGAATCCTAGAGCGGTCGAGCTAAAGGCACGTATCCGAAGTCAGATCTGGAACCATGAAGACCTCTTGTAGCTCATCACTAGTCTACAGGCTTCCCATGCATGGCTATTTAGGAGTATGGATGTTGTTGTGCATGCACACACAATCCCATCTATCCGGAAACTCACCCAAGCAAATACAAAGGCATAGGTCTGACTGGAGCTTGACTCGTACTTTGATGATTTGATGCACATAACCATTAATGCAGACTTGGTGATCAATGCAGACACCATGCATCAGTGTGTCTCTAGTCCGGCCGCACTCAAGACAATGATGCACATGTTATTAGATGAGATGGAGAGAAGAGCTCGAGCAGTGTACCCGGATGTTATGGAGGCAAGAGTTCATTTCCAGAAATATGTCACCATAGAGTACACAGACACCATCACAGACTACCAATATTGGCATTAGTTTTCCACTATTTACCATCACAAGGATGTCAAAGAGTTGGTCTTCCCACAATTTTTCGAGTCATAGTGATGTATTGCATGGCTTGCTCAAGCCTATTTTGTCTCACATGGGTACATGTGCAGATTGTTTATAATGTCTTGTCAAGTGAAAGGTCAAGTGTTGATAGTTGGATGTAACAATCATAGAGTAGATGAAGAGTCATGAGGGTAGGTGAACAAACGCAAAGGGGAATGTAAAAGGCTACCCCACCCTTTGCTATATATAGTCCCTCTAATTCATTGTAGAGGCTTTTAGTCAGCCAAACTTTTGATAGGAGTATCTTAGAGAAAGCTTGGAGAGTATTGTAACGAGCCTTGGCTTCTCCACTATGCAGAGCTAGTATATCTCTTTGGAGGAGTAGAAGACAGTGACTGTAACATTCCGCTGTCAGAACTAGTGGCTGGTCATGGTTGTATTGTATGACTGGAACTTACACTTCTTAATATAATAGATCCAACATGTTTCATGCATATGTCGTATTGTATTTCAGCTATCTTGTTTACTTTAAATGATATATGTATCTGTTTGCTTACGCATACATGTGTAGCTATTTTTTGTATATGTATGTATGAATCTTATTGAAATGTGTTGTTGGTTTAACCATCACTTTGGATTGCTAGCTTACTTGCCTTCTATGTTGTGATGCATCTTTGCTCGTGCGTTCCCTTCTTAACTTCTTGCTTTCACAGGTTTCCAAGGGATACACTCACCTCACCCTCTGTGTGTTAGAACTGCTCATGCACCTTCCATGACTTGTTGCATATGTCACACCCTTCCTACCAATAGGGACATCTTACTTGCCTCTGTGCGAAACCATAGTCAATGCGATACTGTACGACCCACTGCTGGGACTCCTACACCAAACAATTTGAGGTCTAGTTGGGACTTCTTATCGGGGAGATCCCTTGACATGTTGGCGAGTCCAGCACCATCAACACATATATTTCTTTAGATGTCTCCATCATGGCTACATAAGGAATGAGAGGATATTTAATAGATTCCTTAAGAATCTTTTGAGTCCTGAGATCCATTTCCATGTATTTGGATAATGCTTGTTCTTCATATGTCTTGGAGACCTTTTCATGGACATGATCAATGACTTCATTTACTTCAAGGACTATGTCTATCCTTATTTTCCATGTAAGGAAGTTTGATATCCCAACCAACTTATGGTTTTCCTTAAAAATAAAGTCATTTTTACTAGATTAGATTATAAAAGGTACTTACTTGTGAATATATAATCTTCAACTTGATGACGAGCTTGTTGCTTCAAATGATCATTTTAAGAAGGTTCTTACTTTAGTGAGGGAAGATTGTCTTCTTTAGGATGATATTTTTCCAAATGAGATCCTTGCTTCAATAGAGAGAAGGTTTCCTTTCAATCTAACCTTCCTTAGATTTGTAGAGATTCCACTCCTTTGGTGATGTATGAGTGATGATCTTTGAAGTGCTTCTGGGGTTTCGGCCTTTCTTCCTACTTCCTTCTCGAAGTTAATTTTAAGACTCTTGCTAGAGTATATTTATTTGATATAAGGTTTTGGTAGATCTTGATTTCTTGCTTGGTGTTATTTGACTTGCTTTGATCCTTCTTTCAAGCTCAATTCTCGTGTGTCTACTTGCTTGAGTGCCCCTTCTTGACTTTAGCACCTTTACTCCGATACCATGTTGAGAAATCTAGGGCATGAATAGTTAAAATATTTCTCTACTTGATAATTGCTTATGATATACTTTTACTTCTTATCTTATAGTATTTTCTTAATTCTATTATTATTGTGTTCTTTTCATCAAGACAATTACCAATATACACAATAAAAGACAAGTGACACAGTATGTAGGCTTGTCAACCAGGGCCAAAACCTTTCACCTCTTGAGAGGAAAACCTAATCAAAATTCTTCTTCTAGATATTCAATTGATGAGTACCAAGACCATGACAAATAACCTTGACTCTAGTATCCTCTCAAGAACCTTGTCACTAACCTTGATTCTTTGCCTATTCCCTTTCTTGACTTTCTTCTTGATCTTGAATTGCTCTCCTCGAGTCCTTCTAGAGAAACTCGATTTCTATCCTTCACACCATTTCTTTTCGACTTTTCCTATAGAATCTTGATCTCTATGATCTTAGTAAATTCCTCTAGAGAATCTTGGTCTCTAGTCTATATCTTTATCTTGGTACCCAAGAAGAGATTTTCCTTCGCTGACCCCAAAAGAATCCTCCCTTCATTATCTAGAAGAAATCTTCCTTAGTTATGCCTAGAAGAAACCCTCATTCGCTGACCCAGAAGAATCCTCCTTCGCTTGCCCAGAAGAATCCTCCTTATCACTTATTTTCACTTCTCTTTGTAGCCTTCCTCTTCGCACTTCTTCACAGAATGCTTGTCGAGTTTCTTGCCTCTAAGTGAGGCAGAGTATGGCTATATATACACCTTTCCTAATGTCCTTTAGGATGACATGATCACAAGTGGTTAAGTGGGCTTCTTCTAGCATGCTCTTCCATTGTTGTAGGCCGACTTGAAGAGGATAAGTGACAAGGTCTTGGAGGATACTTTACATTGTAAATTTTGACCTCTTACAAAGTGTAAGATGATTTCATTACATGAAAATGGCTCTATCATTTTATGACTAGATGAAAAATAATTCCTAAAGACTCTTAATGGGAGTGTTGACTCAAAAACAAAATCTTTTGCTCATGAAACCCATGAAGCAAAGAATACAATAAATTTACTTTTCTTCTTTACATCTCATTACATAAAATCATAATTACATGTCATTATGAAGATAGAACCTAGTTACACTTTTCAACATTATATATCCAACTCGATATAGTATTTACAATAATATACACATATATATATGCACATTTTCTCTAACCAGCAAATAAAAGGATCGATGCCTACATCAATAAGGGAATACAAAGGCTCACACCTCCACCTTCAAATAAATACCAAGATTCAACTCCTTCCCAAGAAGTCTAGAATCCACTGCCAAAGTCAACCTACGTCGAATGTCCAATGCTATAATCTTGTGCTACTTGCTCTTTTAGTGAACAATTACTAACTCATTGTTCCAAGGCACACTTCCAATGTGCATATGATTCCATTTGTTAATGCCAATGATTAAAACACATCCATCCCCCAACCTTCCTTTCTCTGCTATACATTCCCTCTGGAAATTCGGTCACCCCCTTCCGTGCAGTCACTCACTCTCCAAGTTCCCCGGCATCCCCTTCCCGAGTGATCCATGCCTTGGAAAGGTTTCCTCGCATCGGAAGGTCCAAAAACCAAGCCATATCCCCGACTCAAAACCATCATACAGGTCATAGAATTCTCATGGAAATTAATGGACACTATTGGGTACCATTGTCCCATAATGGCCCTGCTCCTGAATGCTTTACCTACATACTGCTGCCTGTTCCAATTCCTTTTTCCCCTGCTAATTCTTGTAGTCAATTTCAACCACTCCAAACTGGGAATTTCCATGCTTTCATATACCAAGCACATAATTTCAATTAGACTCTAAAGGAATTGAAATAAATTCAAATCATACCTCATTGGTGGCCCATCAATAAGGTACACTTGCAATTCTGTTTACTTCCTGTCACAACAAGTCAAATAGTTCTTTGACCAAATCATCATGTATAAAGACATCACATCCGGTTAGATCAAAACACAACCATCATAATAAAAATCATATATCACATGTAACCATCATAAATTAGAGTCATAGATCACATGCATAATTAAACTAAACTAAAATACTTATCTTTCAAATGGTTCTTTTCTTCTTCCTTTGTTAGTTATACTTTTCGTACACATACTAAATTACTTGCCAAACCTGGAAAGAACCCAGTGCCTTCTCTTTAAGCAATAAGGGAATATGGAGACTGGGCCACCTCCTCCCTCAATATCAACAACAAGGGTATCTAGAGACTAAATTGCCTCAACCCTCAATAGCAACCACAAGGGCCAAGAGAGTCCCATACCTACCTGTCCCATCACACTGTACAACACATACACATACATAATGTATAAAAAAACACATACACCAATGCCCGATCTACAACACGATACATACACCTACACCTGGTGTACAACACAATACATATATGTACACACCATACAATACCACAAATACACATGTCGTGATACAATGACTATATAATACCTGTAACATCATACCAAATATACATAACACACATGTATGACATGCAAACAATACCACATGTACACAATGACACTTGCACAATGTGTACACAACACCCAATGTACACAACACTACATGCACAACATGTACACAACACCACATGTATGACATGTACATAACACCACATGCACGCAACACCACATGTACAAGATGTTGGGTGTGCGTTATATTCTTTCCACAACTACCCCACGTGTGGGGGGGCAATAAACCCCCTTGTATATTGCATCGAGTGTAACAAAGGGGGCGGTTGGCCTCCCTGTCAAGGGGTATGTAGGGTGGAGGCATCCCCCTTGCACGGGGTCGGGGGCAAAACCCTGAGAATTTTTTTTGGACCCTATATTAGGTGGGAGGACCTGCCTATGGTTTTGTGCATAGATTTCACACATGGTTTTGGGCATGATGGTTTTCTGTCCATGGAATTTTGTAGATCCGGTCAAGCGAACTACGATTATTTTCTAATCTAGGGTTAATGGACTAAGGTTTATGGATGCTTTGACATGTATATATATGTATTGTAACATTGAAAGGAATATAATGAAAAATCAATCTGGTAGTCTCAGTTTTAGGATCCAGGGGAAAATATATGTTTATATTTGTTTTATGTGATGCTCTCGCCATTGTTTATTTTCTGTTTTTAGAATTCGTATGCAGGTAATTTTTGTACGGGGTGTTCGATTCCTATACTAATAAGTGTCATATATCATGTTTGACTTGGTTTAGCTCTGAAATATGTACTTACCTTTGCTTCTGCAAATGTTTTCCATATTTGTAAAAAAATAAAAAAATAAAAAAATGTAAAGAGGGTATACCCTAAAAGAAAAATCAAAGGGTAAAAAGAATAATGAAAAGGTCAAAAAATGAAAGGAAATGAACCCCAAACAAAAGAAAGACCAAGAAAGTGTGCAAGTCTAAATGCCACTACGTTTTACTTTTGTATAATAAACAATTGTGTGTAGCTTGTCACTTATGCCACAATTCATGAATAGTCAAATTGTTTAAACTTGGCTAATTCATTTTCCAATTTCATGTTGTAGAAATAGAGAATTAATATCTGACCAAACAGTGTAATCTTGACAGATAAGTAGATAGGTAGAGTAAATAAAAGGAGCTCAACAGTTTAATATGACCTCTTGGATGTAATAAGTGTAGACTTAGATAGGCTTTGCCATGTAAAAGAAAAGGAAGATTTGATAAGGGTTTTCCAATCTAAGTGCACCCTAATAAAGAAGACAAATGCTAGGTTAAAGTAGGTAGGGTAGGTAGTTGATGTTGCAGAATCACATGTGATGAATGATGTCTCTAAATGTGTTTATCTTTCACTTTCATCACAAGGCCAAGGCATACAGTACATTGAAAGCATATCAAGCAAAGCAAAGTTAGAAAAATTAACTCCCCTTCTCATTTTCCCTAATTATTCACTAATTTCCCCTAAGTACTAAGGTATTTGCTAAATTGGAGGGGCTTAGAGCATTTCTTTGACTTCTGGAGGGACTGGACCCTTGGCCCAATAATTTAAAAGCATAAATACTTAAAATCGTCCATAGATCATTCATTCCCCTTCATAAGTTTTTTCCTGAGTAAAAATTCTATTTTTACTTAGGAAAATTACAATATTTCTCATAAAAACCCTTTTTCACTTAAAGCCTAAGTTTAAATACACACATCAAACGTTTTCGTACTTAGCGCTTTTTCGTTCATTATGACATATTAACTATTAACTTGTATTAATTTATGAATCCCTTATAAAGTTTTCCTTGTCCCATATTATTGTAACTATATAAAACCCGAATTTCTATATATCCCACCCTTTGGTTAGCTATAACCATAATACATCCTTGATCGGGATTAATTAGTTAATCAGTAACTAATTAATAGTCCTTAATCATCCGTCACATTAATAAAGGATTAATTAACCCTCACGGTTAATTTACAACCTCCTCGTCCAATCCCGCCAACCCCAATATAATTAATTAATCCTTAAATGTATTGGGCCTGCCTCCATTATGTCCCCATCACTTCAGAGCCCCGACAATAGTCTGATCAGGTCCTCGAGATCTAGCGGATATTATGCATATCGCGTGACCCTTTGTGACCGCGCGTTAGCGTGCAATCACAAAGTGGTTTTTGCACAATGCCTGCGCCATGTGTCGAACGCTCTATGTAATCGCTTGCCCAATGCTAAATACCGCCTTTCCCCATAAGCGATGTGATAGAAACCACTTACCACCTCTACTAAATGACAAAATGTCTTGTCATTCAGTTGCCGCCAATTGTCATTTTCATTCACCCGCCAATATCAACCATTTACTCGTTTAAACACAAAAACCCCAGTTTTGCTCATTTTCATCTGATTGTGCAGTAAAATCGTATGTAATCCATCTACGCCACCTAAAGCCTCTGTTAATAAATTTGAGCATGGTTTACTTCCCGAAAAGCATTCTAGACTCACTCCACAGACCTCTCAAGCTCAAATGAAACCTTTTCGACCTCCCCTACAAACCAATGCTTTCTTAATAATTTGTTTTGTTTTATAGGTGATCAGAAGATCGCAACCTTGGATAAACAGTCTTAATACTAGTCATAAGACTTGTTTACTCTGAGATTGTTATCAAATCTATTCAAACAGAGATGGAAGATAAAACATACAGTAAAAATACAAGCAAAGGAAACAGGAAATTAAACGATTTACTGTTGAAACGGACAGTAAAAACCTAAACTACACATTGAAGGCAAAAGGATACAGTAAAGAAAAATCAAAGTGTATCAGGATTAAAGAGTATCAGATTGAATAACAAGTCAAGTAAATTAGCTAGCATGAAGATAAACAACAGGGAAGACAGTTACAAAACAAAGTATACAAATTCATGTCAAAGTGAAGACAGATGAAAAAATAGAACGGTAAAAGTAAAAAGTAAACAGTAGACAGTAGAAGTAAACATGAAGACATTAAGGGTTAAACAAATATGAAAACACTTTCACCAGCTACAATGAAGTTTATCCAAAGTAAAAGTGAAAAACAACTAAAAGGAATTTAAGGTTAAAAGATGAAATCAGAACAGAAATGGTACATTCTTCAGAAATTTCGTGTTTAAGTCATAGTTTTGCAGAAACTATTGTGGCAAATCCAAGAAGTGTTTTGAGAAATTAAAGGAGGTTTTGTTCCCAAGAGGCTCATCTACAAAAACCTCTCTCACTTTTTACACAGGTATTACCAAGAGGGAGATAAGTGCATGTCTTCACAACCTATTTTTCAGTTTGTGCAAAGTCCTGTTTTTGACATATTGTTGAAGAGAATATTGGGAACAACTGGAGATGCATTTTGGGAAAATGAGAGAGGTTTATCTCAAACACATTCCTATCTACAAAAACCTCTTTCAGTTTTTATATATATATTACAAATTGAGATATGCAAGTGTATCATTGGACCCTAAGTTTGTAGAATTTCTGGGGCAGAATGCACAAAGGAAGGATGCAGTTAGTGACTGGGATGCCTCATCATCAACTAAGAGTTGCTTTCAAATTCGACTTTCTATTCTTTGTTACCATAAATCCATAGAAATAGTGCCAAATAGATTCATTAGTTTTGAATGTCCTTTATTTAAGTTCTATTAATGTAAATAGTTGGAGATATTTGTGAAACTAATCTTGATATTTTTTCAAGATATATCAGTTTACAATTAGTATAAATACTTCTTCATTTGAAGTATTTTGGGGTGGATTCTTAGACATTTCTGTAAATATGATTACTTTGGAATAAAGTGCTGTTGGACAAACTCTTGTATGGCTGGTTGGAGGAAGGATTAATACAAAGGACTTTTCATAGGATTCAAGTGTAGTACATCAGACAAATAAGTATTTTATAACTCATGTGTTATTATTTTCCTGTTTAATATTTCAATTATGTTCCATTTATGAATATTAAAACGAAAAAGTATAATCCATAAAGTGCTTGAGTGCAATCTGTTTTTAATCATTTTTATTCTTAATTTTTTCCTCTAAACTATCATAGGCAACGAATTTCTAATTGCTCCTGCCTTTTAGTTTATCATTTTGATCATTTAGTAAAAAAAAATTTAACTGCTTTTTATTGGTGATCATTGAAATTTCCTCTTCTCAAAACATGTGGAAGGATTCCTAATTTGCCTTCTTCCCTTTTGAGCCCATCCCATCCTTTCAAGTTATCATTTGCTCCCTGTTTAACCATCTTGTCCTGTGAAGCCATCCTTTGTTGAAAAACCAAATCCCGTTGAGCCATCTTCTGTTGACTCCATTAGCCCAATGGCTTGAAATATTCAGTTCTACCCATATGTTATTGAATTTCACTGCCAAATATAATCAAAACCCTCAAGCTTTCACAACTAGCCTAATATCTATCCAAACAAAGCTAAACCTTAAAGAGAGAGCCCTCTCCGAGTACAGATTGGCTAGATTATGTACTTAAAAGTTTGTTTGTGGATACCTCAGAAATTTCTTCCTTTTAACCTTGAGAAAATTCTGAGTGATAACATAGTGGTGACTCTGCTGGGGAACGTATAGTTTGTTTGTTTGTTTTTATTGTTTGCTTTATAAACTACAGACGAATCTTGTGTAGGTTTTAACCCCGTACAGAAATTACTTGCATACGAATTCTAAATCACAGGAAAAATAAAAATGCGAGAGCATAACACATAAAACACATATACGCAGATATTTCCCACTGGATCTCAAAACTGAGACTACCAGCTTGATTTTTTTCATTATGTTCCTTTCAATGTTACAATACATATTTATACATGCCGAAGCATCCAATGCCATGGACCGAAAAACCATCACGTCCAATACCATGGACCAAAAAACCATCGATCCAATACCATGGACCGAAAACCATCGTGTCCAAAAAACATGTGCGAAAATCATGCACCAAAACCATAGGTGGGTCCACCCAACCTAACATAGGGTCCAAACCAAAATTTCCGCGGCGCTGCCCCAGACCCCATAAAGTGGGGTTACGGGTACCCCTCAAACCCCCTGTTAACTATGTGGAAAGAATATAACACAACCCAACAATCTCCCACTTGTTGTTTTCTTTCCACAGGGGGCCACAGGAGAGCTTGGTCATTTTTCCAGCCTTGAAGCGCCCATTGTTTCTCTACACCAAGAGAACTTCTTAGAGCTCATAGATTTTTTCAGTGCATCTGTAGTATTCTTCAAAGTGTCCACCTTTACCAGCAACACCTTTTTGTCTTCTATCATATCCCTCACAAAGTGATACTGAACATCAATGTGCTTTGTCTTTGAATGATAAGCAGGGTTCTTTGCCAAGAAAATTTCACTTTGGCTGTCACAGTCTATCCTTATAGCTCCCTGTACTAACCCCATACTTGAACACAATCTCTGCAACCAACTGCTTCCTTGCTTGCATGAGTCTGCCATGTATTCTGCCTCTGTAGTTGATAGTGCCACTACAGATTGTTTCTTACTCATCCAATTGACTACACCTCCAAATAGGTTAAACACATACACACTTGTAGATCTTCTCTGATCCAAATCTCCAGCCCAGTCTGCATCAACAAAGCCACGAATTTCCAACACTTTGTCCAATCCTGGTCTTCCTTGGTAGCACAAACCATAATCACTAGTGCCATGAAAATACCTGAAAACCTGCGTCATTGTTGTCCAGTGCTCCTTCCCTGGTTTTGACATAAAGTTGCTTAATACTTCCACTGCATGTGCAATGTCTGGTCTAGTATAGACCATCACATACATCAGGCTACTGACTGAACTTGCATATGGAACACAGGTCATGTCCTCTTCCTCTTCTTGTGTCTTCGGACACTGTTCAATAGATAACTTTACACCCACAGGAATAGGACCCTTCATCGATTTACTATCCTGCATATTAAATCTCTGCAATATTGTCTCAACATACTTCCTCTGGTTTAACCAGAGCTTCCTCTTTGCCCGATCTCTTTTAATTTCCATGCCCAAAATAAAGTTTGCAGCACCGAGATCTTTCATGTCGAATTTGGAGGACAATTGGGTCTTCAAATCCTGGATAATTTCTTTGTCATTTCCAACCAACAACATATCATCCACATACAAGACCAGATAAATAACACGGCCACCAATTAATTTAAATTACACACAATGATCTGCTTTGCTTCTGGTGAAGCCAAGTCCCCGTATAAATGTATCAAATTTCTGATACCACATCCTTGGTGACTGTTTTAACCCATACATAGACTTCTTTAACTTGCATACCAGTTCTTTCTTACCCTTCACCGCAAAGACTTCAGGTTGTTTCATGTAGATCTCCTCTTCCAGATCCCCGTGAAGAAATGTTGTCTTTACATCCATCTGTTCTACCTCAAAATCAAAA
>APFE031317239.1:0-20722 GCA_000404065.3 Pinus taeda | reverse complement strand
CGGGACTACCAGCTTGATTTTTCATTATGTTCCTTTCAATGTTACAATACATATTTATACATGTCGAAGCATCCAATACCGTGGACCGAAAACGATCGCGTCCAAAACCATGTGCGAAAAGCATGCACAAAACCATAGGTAGGTCCGCCCAACCTAATACAGGGTCCAAAACCAAAATTTTCCAAGGCGCTGCCCCAGACCCCATAGAGTGGGGTTACCTGCACCCCTCAAACCCCTTGTGACTCCCCCCACTCCACAATTGGCGCACCAAAGGGGGGGCTCTGCCCCCCTTCTAACCCCCCAATTAACTACGTGGGCTAGTCGTGGAAAGAGTATAACACAACCCAACATATAGCACACAAACCTCATTATGTATAGGATAAGGATATATCATTTGTTTTTTTAGTGGCACACATCACCATGATAAACAACAACTCATACAAGAGTGCATGTGTCTTTGTCAATCATTTTAGAGGTTGCAATAGCATGTTTCAACTTGTATCTCGCATATGCTACACTGGAATGATTTTTTCATACCATAACCACAAATATTATATGAAACATATTGTTGTGTAATCCACAACCTATCACTAAAGAACGTGCAACAACCTATCACTAGGCCATTAATACATTTTACATGGGCTTTGATATGAGAAACACCACTAGCCAACTATACAATCGAGGATATTATTGACCTTCTTAGTATAATTTTATTTCTTTTGACTAAAGAAATGTAGATTTTGTTTTTTTCCTTTTTTTATATAGAGCATTTTAAAGCATGCCCTAATATGTCCTATTTCTGTGGTACCCACACTAGGAGCCTCATAAATTCTTAATGAACGTTGGGTTGACAATTTACTTGGTTGTGTTTCTATTAGATTATCTTAAACTTAGGATAACCATAAAAAAACATTTTCATTATGGTCCACCCTAAAATATTTATTTGTCTCATGCTATCTATTTTTTACTTTTATTGATGATTATAGCATAAAATCTTGGGTTTGTTTTTTGAAACATAAAAGAGAAACCTTTGGTAAATTTCAAGAATTTAAATCTATGGTTGACAATGAAACTAGTAAAATATTAAGATATTGAGAACTGATAATGGGTGTGGTAATCACTAAAATTGAATTTATTGCATATTTATCTAAGCATGGTATTTGACATCAAAATATTGTTCCTTATACACCTCAAAAAAACAAGGTAGCTAAAAGGAAAAATAGAACTTTGGTTGAAATGGCTAGATGTATGCTTTTTTCTCAAGGATTACATAAAATATTTTGGCTAAATCCATTTGTTGTGCTAACTATAGTTTAAATGAAGTTCCTACTAAGGAAATTTTGCAGGTCACTCCTAAAGAAAAATGGAATGGAAGAAAATATGATGTAAGTAACTTTAAGATATTTGGTAATGAATGTTGGACCTACATTCCTGAGAAAAAAAAATAAAAATAAAAAATAAAATAAAATAAATAAATAAATAAATTAGAGCTCAAGTCTCACAAATGTATTTTCATTGGCTATAGTGAGTATTATAAAGCTTATGGGTTATTTTATCCATATACCCAAGGTGTTATCATTAGCGAGATATTCAATTTAATGAAATTTCTCCTTCCCGTGAGTCTTCTAAAACTCATATTATCTTGAATTTTCCTTCATCTCTTGTTATTCCTATCTTAGTTACCCATTCTTCCGGCTTTGTGCCTAATATTGATCCTAGTTCACCTATCTCTTGAAGTGATCCTCTTAAATGTTCTAGAGCTAATAGAATGGTTCCTGCCGCTACCCCTCTTCATGTTTTGGAAAAAAAAAACTCTTGAATCTGTTGGTTCTGATATCATTATTCCTTCCAATACTTGTTAAACTATGTCTGAATTTTCTCTTATGACTAAATTTTTTAATAGAGATAATCCTTCCACATATTTTTAAGCTAAGGAAAAAATTAAATGGGAAAAAACAATGATTGTCGAGTATAACTCATCAATGAAGAATGAGACTTTGAATCTTCTTCACCTTCCTCATAGACATAATTTATTTGGCTATAAATGGATATATAAGAAAATTTTTACTTCAGATGGACAGTTGAAAAACATAAATCCCGATTAGTATAAAAAGGTTATTCTCAACAAGAAGGTGTTCATTATAATGAATTTTTTTCTCAATTGCTAAAATGAACATTACAAGAACTATTATTTCTCTTGTTTCATCTTATCAATGGGAGCTACACCAAATGGATGTCAAAAGTGCACTTTTGAATGGTGATATTCATGAATACATTTATATGTAATAACCACCTGGTTTTATCAATGTCGAAACTTCAATTTTAGTATGCAAATTACATCATTCTTATGTGGTATTAAGAAGACACCTAAAGCTTGGTATGAGAAAATCGGTACTTATTTGTTGAAGAATGGTTTCAAATGATGTATATTTTATCTCAATTTGTATGTAAAGCACTTTGATGATGAATTCCTTATTGTTGTATTATATGTGGATGATTTTATCCTTACTAGAGACCAACTTCCATTTGTATAGGAATAGACGAATAAACTTAAGAATCAATTTGAAAGGACAAATTTAGAAATCTTGCACTATTTTTTGGGTTTTCAAAATTGATATATGACCGATAGTATATTAATTTTGCAACCTTGTATGAAATAGATTTACTTTCTTGGTTCCAAATGATCCATTGAAAGCCTTCAACAATTCCATTTCAGTCATGTGTAAATTTAATTGTTGCGTACTACTCCTCTTATTGATGTTTCTATTTATAGCCAACTTGTGGGTAGTTTTATATATTTAGCATCTAACAGGCCTAATATCTATTTTTCCATTATAATGTTATTGAGGCTTATGTACCAACCTCAAGAAATTAATTGGTAGGCGACAAAGAATATTCTTATATATTTAAAAGCGACAATGAATTATGGTGTTTTTTATTCGATCCAAGTTACAATTTCCCTTCTTGGGTACATAGATTCAGATTCAGCAAGTGGCAATTCACATAGACAATCTATTGTAGGATACATCTTTTTGCTTGTTTTGGCTTTGATTTGATGGTCTAATAAGAAGTTGAGAACACTTTCTCTTTCTTCTTATGAAGAAAAGTACATGGAAACTAAGGAAGCAACTAAAGAAGCAGTTTGGTTATGGCATGTTCTCGTTGAGCTTGGACTAGCTAAGAAATCAATTGTAGAGTTAAGATGTGACATCTAGATTGCAAGTCAACTTGCATATAATCGATTGTATCACTCCAAAACCAAACACATTGACCTTGATACTCACTAAATTCGATATCATGTTTAAGATGTTGTTATTAATTTGGAGTACTATCCCATGGAGTAGCAAGCACCAAATATATTCACCAAATCCATGATGGAGGTGAAGTTTGTATGAATTTGGTAGTTGTTGGGAATGTGGGAATTTTTCATCAAGGGGGAGTATTTATGTAATTCCATTCCTCCATAAATGTTCCTTCTCTTTGATCATCATTAAAGGGGATTGTTGGAATGTGTCCCTTTGAAAGGAAATAATGTCTAGTGTTATGTCAAAAGAAACTATAATCTTATGTAGAAGAGGTATATCCCACATTCATCATGGAGTAAAATACCCTTGTAATAATTTATTATACAAATAGGTTTAATTACATTATCCCATGTATTATTTTTATGTAAATCCTTCACGTCTCTTGGTATATAATAGAGGTGAGGTAGACCCATGTAACACACGATGTACAATGATAAAATATTATCTTTGTAAAGGGGAAAACATCCACAGAGATGATATCTTTGTAAGATTGGAGATTTCTAAAGATAAAAAAGGCATTATTACCTTCCTCTAGATTTTTTCCAATTGGGGTTTTATCATGTATATCTAGTGTGCTCCTTTTTTTATCTCCTGTCTATGTTGTTATATTTATTAAGTGTTGTTATATTCATGGGAGGTTATATTGGTAAGGTGTTGTGTCATTTTATATTGTTGTATGATATTTCATATTTTCAATATTCTAACAACAACCATAATATTCAACTTGTGGTACCATTCATATATCAAAGGCAATATGATCTACATGTCTTAGCCAAGTATACTTCTAAAAAGAAAAAGAAAAAAAAAACATATAAAGAGCACATGTTGGTAACAAGTCTAGATTAAGGTTTTCATACAACAATAGAAACCCTAATTTTATTAATTATCCTTCCCCTGTTCTCAAACCAAACATATGAGTAATATAGTACTTGATTACCAAAATATCATTCAAGCATGGATTTCAATAGCTTATATGCTTGTTCAACTAGTTTATAAGTAAAAAATGGGAATGGTTATTTTCCATATCCATTTATGTAGCATAACCCAACCACAAGTCACCATAAACCATTTCAAATATATATGAAAATACATATTACTTCATGCATGTAACCACAAACCAACATGTATATATTACCTATAACCTGAAATTAACTTTCTATTGATGTTGTTAGTTATGCATTTTCTCACATTTTCTAGTCTCAAAACATAAAGTAACGTAGAATTCTCTACATTTAAAATTGATCAAGATGGCAAGGATTAGTGTAGAAGATGTATCAAAGACGTTGATGGGCCCTTGAATTCTATACTTAAGACCCATCTGCAGTCTGACCTTCATTATTACGCTTTTTGATAATCTACATGTCATTACTTATGTTGAGTGTATGTTTAAGTGATTGAATAATACTAATGACTTGTATGATCTTTGGAAGCATTAGAATCTTGGTTTGGACAAGTTTTTGAAGAAAAAACAAGTTCATCTAACATCCTACCATGAATATAGGGTCCTTGTCCCCTTGACTACTAGTATGGGCATACAGGACTGCTAGAGATCAAGATTTATTAGTAGTTAAGATGATTATGGTTGTGCAACAATCCAAAGGGAACCAACTACTGTAATTATAGGGATTTTTTGGATAGAAAATAAACCCTACTATTCAAGATATTTTTCTCTCTTAATTTTTCATAAAAGGAGGACACGAGTTGGTTGAGAGATAGAATTTTGAGAGAAAAGAATACTATTTTGTTATTTACAACTCTGCAACTTTTCATTTTTCAGACTTATGTAATGTCAACTTTGAATTAATGAAGTAGTTTTGTTTGGAAAGAATATAGTGTTGATTTCACTTAGGTTCCTGAGAACCTTTGGGAGGTCTTACCCATAAACACTCTATAAACCCTCTTGTACTTTCTATACTTCATCTTCAAGTTTATTTATTAGGCTATCATAATTTATTTTGTTATTATAGTTAAGTTTAGTGAATATTGAATTTTGATGTTTCCTATAGATACTTGGGAATCTGATGCTTTTCATTGTTGAATTATTATCATGAGTCGCATGTGCTAAAATTAACTTCATTTATTAGTTGTTAGCTTCCTCTAATCAATTTACTACACTTCTCTCAATTTTGGGAAGTTTATTGAGAACTACAAGCTTTCTTGTAGAATTGCATAGCTTCCTACAAAAGATGTCTGATACCTTTGGTTTTGCATCATTTCCCATGGTTTTTTTTTTCATTTCAAAAATACCTTGAATAGTCATCTTAGACATGATCTAGTGAATGAGGGGATGTTGAGAAGAAAACAAAAATATCTACATGCTTACGATACATAGTTGCAAATTGCTTTATTATTGTTTTATGTGTGGATTGGTTTGCTGAAAAAGTAGAGTAGTGATGATTTCCTTGCAAATGTAATGTAGTTCTTTCCATAGAAAAATAGCATAGAATTCATTTCCTAGAACTTCACTTTCATGTACTTTAACTATAGTTCATGTATATTTTTTCCTGCAACATTACTTTCTTGTACTTTATTTCATGCAACTTTATTTTTGCACTTTGTTTCTTGCACTTTAATACCTACATTCTCTTCTCATGAAAATGTAAGCCAAGTTGAACGATTGTTAATTTGTATGAGCACCCCTTCCACTTAATTAGAAAGAACAATTGTTTTCATAGTTTAGTGTACATTGAAAAGTAAGAAAAAATGTGACTTGCACATACAATGCATGATACCTCTTAAGTTTGTATGAAATTTATGTTTCAATATTAAATTTACTACTATAAGACTAAAATATTGTTGTCAAAATACTAAGGGACATCGTTTTTTGGCATCATGTCCAGGGAGGTGTTGGTTTGAAAATTTTTATTTTCTTCTCTTATAATAGAAAAAAGAACAAAACATCTCTTTTAACTAAGCTACATGCCTCTTAGACTTATATATAATCTAGAATGTTTTTACCAAAATACCCCACTTCTGAACCTGCAGGTACTAATTAGCTGTAGTTAATTGTTTATAAAACATTACCTTTAATAGAAAGAAGCATTGAGACTTATCTAGATGAGTAAGCTAGGGAATTTGAGACACTTTTAGAAGGGGGTATCTCTTTGTCTCTCTATATAATGGCTGAAGATGTAAATTAGCCTAAGGTTTTAAGTTTCCTGTCCAAGAGACTAATGAGAAAGCTAGGATGAAAAACATCAACCCATATATACTCCCCCACTTCTATGGGCTAATTGTGAAAATACTAACACTTTATATTTGAGTTTGTTGTAGTGTGGATGACTTATCATTATATTAAAAATGAACATAAACTCAAGCTCTTCCCTTCTACTTTGAAAGATGCAGCCCTAAGGTGGTTCATGAGTCTTGAAGGGAACAACATTTCCAATTGGGAAAAGATGAAAGAAACCTTCACCAACAAATACAAAGATTATTATTAGGCTCAAGGGATGAGATAATTTAAATGACCCAAGGAGACAAGGAATCCTTGGAGGAATTTGAAAAGAGATTTTGATTGAGCTATAAGAGAGAATACAACTGCACCCTAGATGATTACTGTTGGGTCTTCAAAATTTCATACATTTTTACCTTCATCACCACTATTTCACTCACATTTCAGAACTCCATAACCTTACATTAGCCTCCATTTTCATTTTCATATGTGGTGACATTATTATTTTCCAAAGTTATTAGTTTCAAGTATTTATAATGGACTTATGATTAAAAATTAGAAAAATAGCATAGATTTACTTATACCTAAAGGTGGAATAAGTTTGGTGACATGCGTAGGTGATTTTCAAGCTTCCAAGGCACTCTTATGTGGCCTCCAAGGTTCAATTTGGAATTCTCTTCAAGATTGAAAGAATATTTGGGAGGAGTCCAACATATCTCATGGGAGAAAATATCTCAAAAAAGGATTATTCAAAGAGATTTGAGGAGATAATCATTCAAGCCCATTTCAAGGAGAAGATCATGAGGATATGGATATCTCATCCAAGATTTGTGTGAGAATTTGAATGGATCATATTTTGTAATTATGGAAATTGGTTGAGAGATAATTTGAGTTGTATTTATGAGTTGCTTATCTCCTTTTCAAAGCAACTCATGTATAAATATGAGTTCTCTCTCTCTATTTGGAGAGTTGATATGAAAGGTTAGGAATGTAATGTTATGTTATGTAGGTTATGGTTGGAGAGGATTGTAAGTCATTGTGATGTAATAGGTTGAGATTTCTTTATTGTGAATGTAAGCTCACGTGTGTTTGTTTTTGCTATTTGTTATTTATCCTTTGTTGCTTTTCACATGTTTTTTTTCTTTTATGCAAATTCATATTTATAGATTAATATAATTTATGCAATTCAATTTTAGTTGTGTTCTTCAATTTCAAACATTAGATTAGGTTAATTTGGCTTCAATTTTGAATATATTGTGAATGTGCATCGTAAGTCTACGAAATCCTCGTGTTTACAATTAATGATTGGGAAATTGTTAAACGACAATACTTTCACCCAACAATTAATCTCTAAAACTTACTATGCTAAGAGGAGTAAGATAAGACTTGATGGATACATTTAATCTCCTAGACAATGGAGACATTTTCTAGCTAGATTATGATACTATCAAGCGAATTTATAAAAATAATTATAGAGAAAGAAAAAAAGGTAGATCCAGTAGAGGTTTCGTAAGTCCTTCTACTCCTTCCCATATGCTTACAAATAATGAAATAGGAGGAATGTTAAAATATATCAAAAAATAAATATTATACTCACTAGCCTTGCGAATGGACACAGTGTGGCTAAGAAGAAGTAAGAAGAGGTAGAAAGAGAATTAGCCATCTTTTGTCCCAAGTGCACCAAAAGGAACCCTCATAATGAGTTTGTGCACATTGTGATCAAAAACAAACTATTGATAAATGCCCTTATTTTCTAGGTTTGAAGGTTTTCTACTAGTGAGTTGAATGAAGCATGGAGTCAGTGTGCTTCATAAACTAAAATAGGTCAACAACACCAATACCTCATCAACAAGGTATGGGTTATAACTCTTCACAATATTTCAATAACTACCTTGCACATTTTTAACATCAACCTTCGTGCCCACATAATCCCTCACCTTGGTCCATGCCTACCCCATGGTAGTACCCAAATCAACATGTTATTCCTCCTTAGCAACAATTCAATAACTAGTCTTCTCAATGGAATAATTATTGCCAAAGTTAGAAGCCTCTTGTGGCTCAAACACCAATATTAATGCATCCTCCTCAACAACCTAGCATACCTAAAAATATTTCTCCACTAAAGTAGCTTCATCTTCCTTTACAACCTAATTTGAATCTAAATAATATGTAGGCATGACATGTTTATAATGGCAATAATTCTTTCTAAAATTATTCCTTGGAAATTCAAGAGATAAACCTTAGATCAAGGAAGGTCCTATGGGAACCTCCTCAACCTTATTTACAAGAAGATCCAAAAAAGGGATAAGAGGGACCTATAACCCAACAAATTCCTCAAATTCCTCCTTTCCCCTGAGAGATTAAACACTTGGAGGAATTAAAAAGTATCACTTTTACATGCCATAAAAGATGTTCCCATATATAACAAGTTTACCAAAGAAGAATGTCTTAAAAGGTATAGGAAAGAAAAATGGATTACCCACAATCAACATCCTAGGGAAATTAGTTGATGTAATGCTTTGAGGATGATTATTCCCTAATATCTAGATTTTTGTAGCTCAGTTGTGGATGTACATATCAACAAAATAGCATTTTGAAACACCTTGAATGATCTAGGAGGTGTTATCAACATCATGAATAAGGAAATTATGTTTAAACTTAATCTTCAGGACTCCCTAAGAAAAACTACTATTGAACTTCAACTTCTTGATATATCCACACTAAATCCAAATGGCATAATTGAAGATTCCATGGTATTAATTGACTCTTGGGAGTACCCCACTAATTTCCTACTCTTGCAAATGAAAGCCAAGTTCAATGGATATACACTCATTTTAGGGGGACCTTGGTTAGTTGTAGTAGTTTCCTATATTAGTTGTAGAGTTGTTAATATGACTATCACTAATGGGAAATCCCATAAGCAACTTGTGTTGAATCCTCCTACTTAACCTTTGGTTGAGGAATATTTTCCTATTTGCGTGGAAAGTTAATAATAAGATAATTCCATCCTTTCATCATCTTATCTTGATTTTGCCAATGAAAATTCTCTCAGAAATAAGCAATTTGATGAAGATGACTTGATTGCTAACTTTTTGCAAAATCATTATCCTGTTGTTATGAAAAAAGTGGTCAAATTATGGTGGTCTAAATAGTATAAATAATTGTCAAACCATAGGACAACCTAGTATCCAAGGGAACAGTGAGGGAGCATAATTATTCACTACTATATTTGATAAATAAAATAATAAAATCATTGAAATATACCCCCTGAACTAATAAAAATCAAAACCCCTCTTTTTGTTAAACAAGAACAATAACTAGTCATTTTAGAAAGAACATTGATTATTTTAAATGGGATTATAAGGGGATGAAAGGATTCCAACAATTTGTAGCCATCACATTTACATTAAATAAGATCAAAATCCCATTCGCCAACTTCAAAGAAGGATGAATTAAACATTAAAGGACATTGTTAAAGAAAAAATGCACGCCTCTTGGTTGTTGGGTTCATTTATCTTATTTTTGATAGTGATTGCATATTGCCTTTTTTTTTTCTCCCAAAAAGAATGGAAAGTGGAGAATATGTGTGGACAATCGAGAGTTAAACAAGGCCACTAGAAATGATTTGTTTCCTTTACCTTTCATTGATCAAGTCTTAGATGTTTTGGAATAAAATAAGTTCTTCTCATTTATGGATGGATTTAGTGGTTGTAACCATATTAAAATCATCCTGAAATATCAAGAAAATACCACTTTTACTTTACCTAGGGGACATTTTCATATTAAGTTTTTCCCTTTGGCTTATGCAATGCCCCAAGCATTTTCCAAAGGGAAATACTTAGAATATTTTTTGATCTTGTTCAGATACAATAGAGATTTATATGGATAAATTTACACCATATGGTAATACTTTTCAAGAAGCTCTCACCAACCTTAGCAAGGTTCTCTTGAGGTGTGGAGAAATGAATCTCTCACCAAGTCATGCAACATGCCACTTTATTGTGAGTGAGGGGTTGTATTAGGATATTACCTATCCTCTCGGGGGATTTAGGTAGATCTAAATAAGGTAAACATTACCAAACATATCCTTTTCCCTTAGAAAAAAAATATGTTTTAGGTTTCCTTGGCCTTGTAAGATACAAAAGCATCATTAAATATTTTAGAAAAAAATTGTCTCCTCTATTTTATCTATCTGTTAAGGACTCTGATTTTTATTCATCATCCAAATTTCAACAATCCTTTGAAAGCATTAAGGAAAAAACTTATATCAGCAACTGTCATATGGGGCCCCAATCAGAGTTTACCTTTCCATATCCATACTAATACTTCATATAGGGAAAGAGTGGTAGTTCTTGGTCAACATCTAGACAAGATTACTTATGCAATATATTTCATTAGTAAAAAATCATCTAATGATATTGTAACTAAAAATATATATATCATTGTTGTTCATGCTCTAAATAAGTTTAAGCATTATGTCACTAGTTACTAAATTTCTATACACATTGATCATGTTGCTATCAAGTAATTAATGAATAAGCTTGATTTTAATGATATATTATTACATGGCTATTATTATTGCAACAATTTGATCTGGCAATAATTGACAAGCCTAGAAAAGAGAATGTTGTTACATATTTTTTGTCTAGACTAACCACTCCCATAGATGAAGGCATGGTGGATGATCATTTCCCATGTGAGAACCTCCTTGCCATATCAACACATACTCCTTAATTTGTTGAGATAATTAACTTCTTGATAATAAAAAATATTCTTCCTCATCTATCCTATAGGGAGAGAGGAAATATCATCGTGCATAGTGCATCTTACACATGGATTGAAGATTTCTTGTTCAAGCTAGTTCTTGACTAGATCCTGAGAAGATGTGTGAGGGAAGATGAGGTGTATGAAATTCTAGAGGCTTTCCATGATAGGCCTATTGACGATGTTGGACCCGCCAAAAAAGGGGATCTCCCCAATGTGAAGTCCCAACTAGACCTCACATCGTTTGGTGTAGGAGTCTCATCCAATATGAAGGCTCAGTTTCCATATACTTAGAGATCTGCCTTAGCTCTAGCTGTCAACACATGAGAGTGTTACGTTGGTATCTTCAAACAACAAGGTGTGTGTGCCTGGTGAGTGCGTAATGTAACTATGTCAATGTTCTCTTTCTACAAAGGGGGAGACTAAAGTGGGCCTATAAATGAGAGGTAGTAGTACCACCCAGGAAGAGACACGCACGAACCAAAAAGGTTTATCTAGCACCAAGTGGAAAAGTCCACAACGGATGTGGTAGTATTTAAAACCAAGGTGAAGGGCACAACACATACACCACCTAGCAGGTTATTCCAAATGGATGTGATAGTTGTTATAACTAGAAAACAAAGATGGTTTGTCGAGTATCCCGCAGAGTAGTCCACAAGGATGTGACAACGGTGATAGCCAATACACAAAGGTGGTTTGTCTAGTATCCTGTGGAGTAGTCCACGAGTATGAGACAATGGTGATAAGCAATATAACACATCTTCAACAATGTGAGTACTAAAATAACCAAAGTAGTTCAACTATATTAGTACAGGTTAAGAAAACATGCATTACAAATGTTTAAAGAGTAGTCTTACAAACATCTACAAAACATGTGTGAAAACATTATGGCCTTAATAGGCTTTTGAATTAAGCAAAAGTCCCAAGACACATCTATACACCATACATCACTAGTCCTAGTAGTGGGACATTGGAGACACTCCTTGCTCCTCAAAGAACAATTGTAGACTCTCAAGGCTATGTGGGAGGAGCCAAGGTGAAAATTCCTTATTCATACAATGGGAGGGGTATATATAGCCAAGGGTGATGCCTGACCCTTGTGACTCTTGGACTACGCAAATGAACATTCAACTTCCAATGACTTTTCAATTCACATGGAACTTCAACTTCTTATGTGCATCCATTGGATTTCACTTTATATTACATTGAGTTACAACGGATATGGCCCATAGTGGTGATGTGGCCAAGACATCTCATGACACAACTCAACATGACATTGCTGACATGTACTGGTTGAATGTCGTTTCCCTATCAATCTGTTGCGATGTTGAGTGATGGATGTACTCTTGGTGTGCTTTTTCTTCTCCTCTACATGGCATAGTGTTGTGGGGTCTTCGATAGTCTTGGTCTTGCATGATGGTTCAATGCATATGTTCCTTCCACTTGTTTCTTTATGTGATTGGTACGTTTGTCCAATTGCAAGCAAGTCTTCTAGCATGTGTGCTCCTTCTTCATCTCGTTCGTTGTCTCCCATGATTTATCAGTGTACCTGTTCCTAAAATTCACTCATGACAGGATGAAATCAAATCCAAAACCTCTTAGTCTAGCATGATGTGTTGGTATTGTGTGTCGGGTGACAGGGAGGGAGGACAACTCACTGAGACAGTGCAGAGCATAGCTCAGGCTGGAATGAAGAACTCCAGGACAGCCTGCACTGTCGAGAAAAATTGCGCAGTGACCATTGGGAGGCAGAATTGTGCAGTGAAGGACACCAGTGGCAGTTGCAAGGTGGGACCTTGAGGGGCACTTCTACGCAGTTCCTCAAGGGAAGGGAAGACAATGTTGCAGGGGACCTACTATGTAGTTTTTCACAGTTTTCAAGAGAAATGCATGACAAGGTTGTAAGGGACCTGCTGAGCATGATTGTGCAGTTTTGGAGAACACTGCAGGACAGGCAGTAGAGGAACCCCTAAAGATGATTGCATAATTTTTTAGAACAGTACATGACAGGTGGTAGAGGGCCTTCTAGACATGTTTTCAGAGTTATGAAGACAATGTAGAGTAAGGAAGTAGAGGACCATCTGGACATGTTTGCACAGTTTTGGAGATCATTTCAGCATAGGCAGTAGGAGGCTTGCTGGACATGTATGTGTAGTTTCTGAAGTCAGTGCAGAGCAAGGTAGCAGAGGATCAACAAGACATGTCTGTGCAGTTTTGAAGATCAATGCAGACCTAGGTCTTGATGTAGTGCAGGGTTCCGAAAAACCAAAAGGAGGTTTGATGATTGTGCTTGAGAAATGTGCAGTTCAATTTGGACATGGAGGTAGTTTATGCATAGTTTTGGGAGGCAGAAAGGTTGCTCACCTTCAGGATTGTGCAATGTAAATGATTTGTAGGACAACCTCAAGCACTGAAAATTTCTGGGCATCAGATCAAGGTCACTGAGGGTTGAGATGTGCAGTGCAACTCAATCGAGATCTAGTGGAAGAGGGTTGTTCGGTCAGACAAATTTTTAAGAAAGTGGCTAAGTGTTGAAAGCAAGTGAACTTGTGTAGACTTGACATTGTGATTATACACTTAGCATACTTCGATGATGAGACAACATAGACTACTATTACAACAAGACAAAACATGCCTGATGAGCACCAGTATTCTAGCAAGGATGCTGCAACTCCTAGGCTACTAGCTTTACTTATCAACCCGAGGTTCATACAAACTTGGAGGTGACAATACTATATGCACAAGTAGAAGTGAAGGTCCTTCCTGTTGTCACTTGTTCATATGGCAAGAGACCCCAGGGATTCCAGGCTAGATTTTTATAGAGTCATAAGAAGCTTGATTCTTTGATGGAATAAAAGAAAATCTATTCTAAGAGAGCTACTCTACTACAGTAATGAAGAAAACAACATGTAATGTTAAATCACACCATATCCTAATTAACCATTTAAACAGCTAAACTAAGCAGAATTGTTAAATCAACACTAACCTAATGCTATTATCTAAGTTACAGAAGTAAAGAGCATCAAACCAAACTAATGTGTAAGCGAAGAAACTAAACTAAGTCTGTTTTCACATTTTTGGTGTTTTGGTAAAATCAAGCATGCAAGGAGTCAAGTGGAAGAGCAAGCGAAGATCGAAATCAGTGAAAGGAGGACATAACGAAGCAACAGTGCATGGGAAGACGAGCGGCGAAGATTGTATCGCAAGGGATTAAGTGAATAGATTGACGAACAAGACTAATGGAAGATAAGCAGCAGAGATCTTATTGCATGGGATTAAGTGAATAGATGGACGAACAAGACTAACGGGAGATGAACTGTGGAGATCTTATCACGGAGTTTAAGTGAATCTATGGACGAATAAGATGAACGGGATATGAATGGTGGAGATCCTATCGCAGAGTTTAAGTGAATTGATGGACGAATAGGATGAACGGGAGATGAATGGCGGAGATATTATCGCGAAGTTTAAGTGAATCGATGGACGAACAGGATTAAGTCACGTGGCAACAAAAGAAAAAAAAACATGTGGAATGATGGAGCGGTCTTCATAGGTGGTAAGTAGTTTCTCACACACCCTCAAAGCTGTAAGTGGAATTCCTAAATTTTGCGCAATTAGCCCAAGGGAGTGACACGTAGCATGAGGATTTTTATTTTTAAATCATTCCTCAATCATCCGTTTGGCCCATTCCTTGATTTTCTGTGCAGAACTTGTTCAAACATCAAAACGGTTGCAACTTTATCCACTTGAAGCATTGATAGATGTTCCATTTGGACTGATGGTCATAGAGATCTCCTTCACTGTGAGAAAATCCTGTTTTTGTCTTTGCAATCTGTTTTTCCTTCACGCAGTCACCAAACAAGGTCCCGAAGAACCGTTATTTTCTCTAGAACAGTTAAGAATCCAAGGAAATGGTTTTTGGGTTATTAAATTCATCTCGTTCTGAAAAAACCCATGTCCCAGTTTTTTCAGATTCACCCTGATTTTCTCATAAAATTCGTTTTAAAATCGGGTGTCAAGACAATTACGCTTTCTCGCAATTACATTTTCTGCAAAAATCAATTTTGGACATGTCAAACGATTATGCCTCTAGTTTCGTTGTAGTTTCTAAGAAAATTTCTCGTCTCCCTTGGCTTTCCTCTCCGCTTCTTCAACTGCAGATTCTTCCTTATTCTACGCTCTTCCATCTGAGAACATTTTTGATGATATCTTTGTTCTGCAGAGAGATGATTATCATGAGCTTCTTGTTCAGTTAAATCTAGCCTATGTGCATGCACATTAATGCCTTTCTAGTGCCAGCAAAGACACTTGATGTTCAGGTTTCAGCACTCTTTGAATATGGAATATATTTTGGAACAGTAAAGATGTAAGCCTTATGAAACTCGGCAACACAAGATCCATTGCAATTGGAGCCTGTGAAGTAACAAGAACAATCACACATGCTAAGGCAAATGCAATAGAATTCAAGATAAGTGTTTGTGTTTCATACTGGAGAAACAACCTTCACAGCAAAGCCTATAAGTAGTATACGCTGAGGAACATGAAGATCATTGATCATTTTGAATAATTCAGTTGATTTTATCCCAACATATTTTTATCACAATTGCAAGAGTGTTAGGAACGAATTTACAGGTTGACGTGAATTTGAAGGTCAAAGCCTGACTAGCACATAAAACAAGGGCATTTAAATGTTGTTTCCAGCTTATTCGTTTGGATTTTTAATCTCATTTTATTTTATGCTTTGAGCTTTTTCATAACGTTGACCAGCATTTTATTTTTATTTATTTATTTTAAATGTTTTTGTTTAAAAAATATATATGTTAAATTTTTTAAATTAAATATATACATATATTTCATTTAAGCAAAAACAATTTATTAATAAAGAAAATGCATTTGGAATTTTTTTTTTCAATTTTAAATTTTACTGAAAAATCAAATTGAATTAAATCAAATCATGAAAACATAAATTAATTTTGTAGCTAAATAATTTTTAGATATACTAACAAAACAATTTCTTTTTTTATCCTCCAGGTCACACGAAGTGCAGAAGGAGAGCATAATTGAAATTTTTTTTATTTTTATTTTGTTAGCATAGTCAAGATTTTATCAATCGATTCCTCTATAAATTTTGCAAATGAAATGGATTGATCTCATACCTTAAATTATCATTCATGATCTTCACTTACGCTCCTTATTCTCAATCACTTGTTTTATTGCAAATCTTTCCTGCCAAGGGTTAGTAGATGGGTGGTTCTTACTGCACCACAAAACATCAAATTTATCCTAAAAACTATAATTTTTAATTTTTTTTCCTATCTATCTAAAAACTATTTTTTTTTTAACTATATTCATGCTTCCAATGAAGCCATTTACGGATTAGAATTTTTGAAATGCTCATATCCAAACTTGAAAAATGTACCTGATTGTTTGTAAGGATATGCGAAATCGACTTAACCTTTCGATTTGCTGCAAGGATATCTTGAAGAATTAATGAATATTGTGGCATAACCATTTTTTGATGCCATTCCTCAATGTAGTCTTTGGGCTGCATTCTAGACCCTTTGTCCATAATAGGTTAGTAAAAACAAAAACAAATAAATACACTCTAAACTGAAAGTTAGTTACTATGCACACTTCCCCGGCAATGACGCCAAAATGTTGAGGAAAATTAATTACTTATCATTTAATTGTCAACCCGAGGGTTTCATAAAATTTGCGAAGCATGCATGCACTATATATGCTAGAAATTAACTTCCAATTTAGATCAATCTAACTACTAAACCACATAATAACAAACTAAATTCACCTATTCTAATTCAACAATCAATTCAAAGGAAATTATAGTACATTGTTTGGAATTGGAATCTTAATCTATCACACTTGCAAGAATTGAAATCTTAATCTACCACAATTGCAGGAATTGAAGTCTTAATCTACCACACTTGTGAGAATTGAAAAGCACTCCACTCTTTCAAAAATGAAATTGCATGAAATGAAATCTACTCTAAGGGATATGAAAGCAAAAAAAATCATTCTTAACCTCTAGATATGAAAGCAAATAAAAACAATCACTATTAACCTCTCACACGGGAAAAGATATGAAATAAATAAATCTTAATCTATGAAAAACAATAAATTTCAATCTATGAAAAATAATAAATCTTACACATTATAGATGGCCAATCCAAAATCATGAGGGATGGAAAGTTGAGAGGCTCCAAATACAAGCCTAACCAAATCAAAATGAACATCACTCATGAGTATGGTTCCAAATCCATATTCTATATTCAAAACAAGAGCATTTCCCCAACTTTTCACATCCAAATGATAGGAGAAAAGTTCCCCTATTTATACAAAAACATGAGAAGCTATCTCATTAATGAGATTCCATGAATCTCTCCGTATATCTATAGAGTTACAATCAAAATAGGAAATGATAAGACACATGTCTTCTTAGAGTTTCAATACAAATAGGAAATGATAAGACACATGTCCTTTTTAGAGTTTCAATACAAATAGGAAATGAGACACATATCCTCATGATCCCATGATCTTCTCCATTCAAATTCGAATTTGGCCTTAAGAGGCCACATAAGGGTCTTTTCCAAGCTTCCTTTTGACCTACACATGTCAACAATCTCATCCCACTTGTTAGGTATAAGAATATGCACATTATTTTCTAATTTTTAACCATAAATTCACTTTAAAATGCTAAGAATTAATCAAGTTTGGAAAAACATAAATGTGACCCAATAATGATAATGGTAAGGTAAATGTAATGAAATGGAGGTAAATGTAATGAAATAGAGGTGGAGTGAAGGTGACAATATGGAAATATAAGTGAAAATGTAATGGAAGTGAATGACAATTTCAAGGCCCAACATACCCCCCAACTGAAGCTATTGCATGTCCACATGCAATCTATTTTTGGCATTATGATACAGGTGTTGTCCTTGATGGCAACTCACTCAGTTGACAGTTTACAGTACAATAGCAAAGGATTACAGATCAGACTCCAAAGAATGAAGAAAGATAGGTATACATAGGTTCACTTTGTCCAAGTAGCGTATACACGCATGTTAACCGAACAAAAGGAGCATATAACGTATACACGCACTTTTATAAGAGGAAAAACACGTACATGTTGGAAAACTAAGTTTTTGTTCCGAGGTATTTTGATCCAAGGTATTGGTCCAAGGTATTTGGTTTGAGGTATTGACCCTAGGTATTTGGTCCAAGGTATTGGTCCTAAGTGGTTTTGGTCCAAGGTATTGAGAAAGGCCTAAAACTATATAAGGAGGAGAAGATCATTAGGCCATGGTGTGGAAGTATTGAACATCTAATGAAGTGTGAGATCTAGTATGCAGGTTATCAGCTTATGGTACTTTGCTTGATCTAAACCAAGGATGAACCTTAATGGTTAAATGAGGGATAAGATATAATGATGGATCGGGATCTTAAGGCTTGAAATGAATTATCATTATATGGTTTGATCATGTATAGTCTAGATCTGAATACTGATGCATGTTCTATTCTATAAATGTTATGATCTGGGTATGACTGATGTCTGGAATAGCTGCAAAGTTATGAGTTAATATTTTCATATCTGTATGCTGGTTCGCTTTGTTAAAAGCACGTATACACGTGCTTTTAACAAATATCGTATACATTATGAAATATGATATTTGAATTTGCAGTTAGTTCGAGTGGTTGTTGCAGAGTTCTGGGTTTTGCTCTGTGTTCTAGTGACTGTGTTTTGATGACAGTATTATGAATGTTCAAATTGGTTGATTGTGATTTGCTTCAGTGATGTTGGGACTTCAGTGATTCAGTTGTGGGTGATTCAGAGATTGATGATTGAGTTTCAATGATTAGTTAATGCAGATGTATTTGATAGTTGTATTGCAGTGGTGATTGATTTTGAGCTTCAATGTTGTTGATGGGTCCAGTATGAAAATTGGATGAAACGTGGCCTTTAGGTTGTGGTATTGTGTTCCAGGAGTATCCAGTATGCAAAATTATGAAACATGGCCCCCGGAAGAAGAAAGAAGGTTGTAGCCTCCTGTAGGTCGGTGCCTATGTACTAGTAAACATATCGGCTAGTACAAGAGCTAGGGGGTTGTAGCTCCCTTCTAGTAGAAACTGGAGAACGAGAGAAGGTTGTAGCCTTCTGTAGGTGGGTGCCTACATACTAGTATGAGTCTGCACTAGTACAAGATTGTAAAAAGGTTTTTCTTATATTAAAAGAAGACAATAGCAAGTGGTTTTTGTCCCGCATTGGGTTTCCACCTTAAATCTTGGTTTTCATGTGTGTTTCTTATGTGTGATGGTTTGTTCTGTTATTACTGCATCTGATTATTGTTTATATGGTTTATGAAGTACGAATGTACTAATTAAATATCAACATATGATGAATTAATTGAATCATAAGTTTGTTGGATATACGTTGGTTGCCTTAAATACAGTTGCGTGTACATGCAAGTTATCTTCATTGAAGTAACGTATATAAATCAGAATATGGAAATGAAAAAGTGATAGATTGTAAATATTGATTCCCCCCCCCCCCCCTCTCTCAGTATTATTTCCAACAATTGGTATCGGAGCAGGTCCTTCAAAAGAATCTTGATCGCTTGAAGGAAGATCCATCAAGATGAATAATCAAGAAAGCATGGGATCCTTCAGACTGCCAATCTTTGATGGAAGCAATTTTATTTATTGGAAAATAAGAACCACAGTCTATCTACAATGTCTTTGAAGTGATGTCTGGGAAATTGTGGAAGGAGGATATAACTTTCCAACAACAATTCCTACAGACACAGCAAAAAAAAGCAATATGAAACCAATGCCAAAGATGTCACTATTTTATTGGGAAGTTTGCCAAAATCAGAGTTTGTCAAAGTCATGCAGTTGAAATCAGCCAAAGAAATATGGGACAAATTCGTTCTAAGCTACGAAGGAGACTATGAGGTTAAACGTGCTAAGCATCAAACTCTCAGAATTCAGTATGAAACTCTTAAGATGCATAGTGATGAAAGCATAGCTATTTACTTCCTACGTATAGATGAGGTTGTCAATTGTATGAAGAACCTGGGTGAAGAAATTAAGGAAGTTACCTTAGTTGAGAAAGTTTTGAGATCCTTGTCTGCTAAATTTGAACCCAAAGTCGCTGCCATAGAAGAAAAATAGGATCTGCAGAATATCACTTGTAGGTTTTAACCCCGTATAGAAATTACCTGCATACGAATTCTAAATCACAGGAAAAATAAAAATGCAAGAGCATAACACATAAAATGCATATACACAGAGATTTCCCATTGGATCTCAAAACTGAGACTACTAGCTTGATTTTTCATTATATTCCTTTCAATGTTACAATACATATTTATACATGCCGAAGCATCCAATACCATGGACCGAAAACCATCGCGTCCAAAAACCATGGACCAAAAACCATAGGTAGGTTCGCCCAACCTAATATAGG
>APFE031317231.1:39430-73122 GCA_000404065.3 Pinus taeda | reverse complement strand
ATGTCGGCTCTGATTATGTTATGACCCCTTAGACTCCTATATATAGAAAGGAGGTATTTTCATTTGTATCATCCAAGAATTGTTAATTTATGTAATGTAAAGGAGGTTTCCCCTTTGAAGAGGTTGAATTCTAAGGTGTTGATCTATCTTTTCTATCTTTTCTTGAGCTGGTTTCATAACAGATGCAATACCCGCTTTTCAATCAAATGAATTACCCACCCATGTAACAAACAAACCCTCCCTTTATAGACCCAAAAATGTGGACTCCTTGGCCTCCACAACAACAATCTTACTTTAATCAATGGAATCCAAACTGGAGGGGTCAACAACTCCCGTTTCCAAATCAATTTCCTTAGTTTTAGCAACCACTCCCTCTACCATCAAGTGCTCCACCAAATAATCAGATGATGAGACCCCAACTACCTGTACAACCAAACCATAACCCCAATAATAAAGTTGTGCAAGTTATTGATATTTAGAACCAGCCTATACTTCCTGTTTTCCTTGCGCAGTGTAATGATATTCATTTACGATCAGGGAAAATAGTCGAACCCATTATTGATGATGTTACCTCTTCTGACTCTGATAAAGAAGAGACGGAGAAAAATAATTCATGTAAGGAGGTACAACCACCCTCTAATAAGGGTGTTGAAACAATAGAACCACCATTCCCTGAGCATTTAGCCTTGACTAAAACCATTGAGCCACTTGCTTTCAATCTTTTAGGGGAATTACAAAATCTTTATGTTAAAATTCCACTTTTACAAGCACTAAGAGATGTACCAATTTATGCCAGAACTATGAGAGATATTTGTGTTAAGAAACCTGACAAGAAAGCTAAAGATCCCCTTATAGTTCATGTTATGGGTGATCTATCTGCCTTAATGTCCAGTAAAGCCCCTCCTATTAAAAATGGTGATCCTGACCATCCTACTGTTACTGTACAAATTGGAAAAACTATCATTCCACGAGTTATGTTAGATTTAGGTGCTGCTATAAATATTATGACTCTTGAAACTTCACAACTGTTACAGCTAAAGAATGTAATCAGAGAGACACCAACCATTCTAGAGTTAGTTGACCATTCTACAATCAAACCTAAAGGAGTCATTGAAGACCTAATCATCTCAGTTGAATCTTGGAATTATCCAGTTGACTTTGTGGTATTATAGACTAAAACAAAGTTGGGGGGACATCCTCTAATTCTGGGAAGGCCCTGGTTAGCCACAGTCGATGCATTTATTAGCTGTAGATATGGTTCAATGACAGTTTCTAATGGATGTGAAACCAAGCAGATTACTCTCTACCCTCATGCCACACCCATGATTAATAATGATAATTCTGTATGGTTGGACTATGATGATAATGCTACTCAACCTATTTTGACTATCAGACAAGCTTTAAGTCTTAAAGATACCACAGAATATTTGTGAACCCTCCTCGGTCACTTCTGAAGAACATAATTAGTTGACTTCGATTTTGAAATCTAATACCCAGGAAAAGATTAAATCTGAAGATCACCTCAAACATCAACTACCATCTCCTCTAAAAGCAATAGTAGAAATCAAACTTGGCAAGACATTGAACATAAACCCCAACTTAACAGATGCTGAAACACAACAACTAATGAAGTTACTTCGTGAAAATAAGGAAGCATTTGCATGGGACTATACAAATATGAAGGGAATCTCTCTTGAATTATGTACTCTTCGCATCTACATCAAGGAAGGTTGCCGACCAATCTGTCAACCCCAGTGATGAATTAATCCCAATTTTACGGAAATTGTTAAAGAGGAACTTCAAAAATTGCTTAATGCAGGGTTTATATACCCCATATCTGATAGTGAATGGGTTTCTCCGATGGTAATAGTACCTAAGAAAAATGGGAAATGGATGGTTGTGTAGATTATAGAGCCTTAAATAAAGCCACTCAAAAGGATCACTTTCCCTTGCCATTAATTGATCAGGTGTTAGATAGTTTGTCAGGGAAGAAATTCTTCTCCTTTTTAGATGGCTTTAGTGGATATAATAAAATCAAAATTGCACCACAAGACCAAGATAAGACCACTTTTACTAGTCCCTAGGTAAATTTTGCCTATAGAGTTCTCCCATTTGGACTATTTAATGCACCAACAAACTTTCAAATAGCAGTTATAGGAATCTTCTTTGATATGCTTAATGACTCTATGGAGATATTTATGGATGATTTTACCTCTTATGGTGTGTCTTTTGAGGATGCATTACAAAAACTTGAGAAATTACTTAAACGTTGTGAACAAGCTCACCTTTCCTTAAGTACTGAAAAATGTCATATGATGATGAATGAAGGAATTGTACTTAGACACTTTATTTCATTTCAAGAAATTCAGGTAGATCCATCCAAAATACAGGTAATTCAGAACCTTCCTATTCCTAGAACGCAAACTCATGTGAAAAGTTTTTTAGGACATGCAGGATACTATAGAAGATTTATCAATTTTTTTTCCAAAATAGCTTCTCCTTTGTTTGTGTTACTTATGAAAAATGCTGAATTCAAGTGGACTAATATTTGCCAGAAAGCATTTGATGAACTCAAGCATCAATTATCTACAAATCCTATTTTAAGGGGACCTGATTGGGCACTTCCCTTCCATATATCCTCTGTTGCTTCAGATACTGCAATTGGAGCTGTCTTGGGACAAGAGGAAAACCATCTTCCTTACGCTATCTATTTCATTAGTAAGGATATGACTCCTGCTGAGCTTAATTACATGGTTACTGAAAAGGAATTTTTAGCAGTCATTTATGCTATTAGTAAATTTTGACATTACATTTGTGGTTACTTTACTTTTGTCCATACTGATCACTCGGCTATTAAGTATTTAATGAACAAATCTGTCACAAATGCTCAAGTCACCAGGTGGTTATTGTTATTACAAGAATTTGATAATACAATTGTAGATCGACCAGATAAAGAAAATGTAGTTGCTAATTTCCTTTCTCAGTTAAAAGTTGATGATAATACTCTAGTAGATGATTCCTTTCCTGATGAATATTTATTTGCAGTATCTGTTCACTCACCTTGGTATGTAGACATTGCCAATTATCTGGTTGCAGGGAAGTTACCATCACACCTATCACATCGAGAGAATAGAAAGATTATTCAACAAAGTTCTTGGTATAACCAGATAAGTGGGTGTATTTTCTACACGGGACTTGATCATGAAATCCGAAGATGCATTAGACAAGATGAGGTTTATGACACACTAAAATCTTGTCATGATGGCCCTTGTGGAGGGAATTTTGCTAATAAGAGAAGGGCACATAAAATTCTTAGGATGGGTTATTATTGGCCCTCACTCTTCAAGGATGCAAAGAAATATGTCCGGGCTTGCGATAGCTGTCAGAGAATGGGTCAAACTAATCATAGAGATGAAATGTCATTGAATCCCTAGGTAATACTTGAACCATTTGAAAGATGGGCCTTAGACTTTATAGGGTCCATTAATCCTCCATCCAATCAAAGAGTTTAAATATTGGTTTGCTCAGATTATATGACTAAATGGGTGGAGGCTAAATCACTCATTAGAGCTAATGAAGAAGCTGTTTTAGCTTTCCTATTTGAAGAAATCTTTGTTAGATTTGGAGTGCCTAGAGAGCTAGTCACAGATGAAGGACCTCCTTTCAATTCTCATGGTTTTAAAAACACCCTTCAAAAATATCATATTCATCATAGAATGACTACACCATACCACCCCCAAGCCAATGGACAGGTGGAGAGTACAAACAAAGTTATAGAAGCCATTCTAACAAAAACAGTGAAGGAAAACAGGAAGGATTGGTCTCAGAGGCTCCCTGAAGCACTATGGGCTTACAAAACTACCTGGAGAAATACTATACGATTGTCTCCCTATGAATTGGTTTATGGTAAAAGTGCTATTTTTCCTGTGGAATTTGAAATTAAAACCTTAAGAACTGCTTTAGCTGTTAACCTTGATTTAACTGATGCACAGATAGCCAGGTTGCAGCAGCTTTAGGAATTGGATGAAAAGATATTAGATACCATTCATCAAACAAATATGATCCAACAATAGAGAACAAGGTGGCATGATAAAACCATCAAGCATAAGCAGTTCCAAAAAGGTGAATGGGCTTTATTGTATGATTCTTGGTTTGAAAATTTTCAAGGGAAACTACGTACAAGATGGCTAGGACCTTATGAAATCGATACTGTTTTTCCCAATGGAACAATAAGGATCCTAACAATTGATGATTCTAGAACACCATTATTAGTAAATGGTCATCGGCTCCATCTGTACCAGTGACCCATTTCCAAAGAGGATTTTAAGGCCACTTGCATGGTAGATGCACATTATCTCTTTTTGGGGGATGCTGCTGCCCCTCATTGCATCTAATTTCTGCATTGTATTTTTAGCATTAGATTAGATTTCTTAACTAATAATCCCTGTCAAGGGTTGGCATGTTACAACTGATTATTTTGCAGATTCCAGATTTAGGAAAGGCTTATTGGAAAGGACAATCCTACTACAAGCAGATCCAAGCTTCATTTTGTGAAGCACTATTCATCTCATTTCAATCCATCCATGGTTCATTTCCCCAACCTCTAGTAACATTTCCATCATTTCCCCTCATTTTTTCCCCATTTTTCCCATCACTTTTCAGCAACATTCTCCCTATTTTTCCCATTCCTGGAACAATACTCTTCAGCAACATTTTCCCTATTTTTCTCGTTGCTGAAACACTACCCCTCTACCCATTTTCTTGTTGCTAAAACACTACCCTTTTACCCATTTTCCCGTTGCTAAAACATCATTTCTTTTCAAAAGACATCACCACACAACACTTTCCATCATTAAAATGATTTTTTCCATTATTTTTATGCTAATTCTGTCCTTTCACTGCCTTCTCCTATGACTATACAGACCTTTAATATAATCACCCTCATGTTTCAAAATCTTCTTCCATGACTATTGATGATCTATTATCAACAAACACTATATTTTTCGGAATATGAGTTAAAGGTGAACATGAGGTATGTAAATATTATGTGTAGGTATTATTAAACTCTGGTTAAATGAGAATATTATGTCATTATTACCACAATCCCCATACATTTAAAGCCATTATTTCAGCCGTAGTTGGGGGGAATACCAAGATTATACACCATCATTTCACAGCAAGCCAATTACTGTCATTTTTCTTACCCACTATCACGTCTTATCACCTCACCTTTGTGTTGTTATTCCATGTTTTCATTCACAAAATTTACTCCGTCCGAAGTGCGGTACCTCGGTTTTTGACTGTGCATTTTACCAAAGCTAGTTAACTATGGGAGGACTTGTTATTCGACATGAGCCCAACTCGATAGCTCTACTTGAATTACATCTAGAGGTATATCAGATTTTTCTGCGGGTAGGCTAGGTAGGATATTTTCAGAGGCTTCAGGAATTCGATCCATAATAGGTCCTTGAATTTGCACGTAATCTACAAAAGGATCATTCTATTGTCCATGGAGTTTGAATTCCGGTCTTAGAGCATGACATAGCATAGGTTTCAGTTTTGCCGGTCACTGGCACTCGATGGTTTAGTTGCAAGCATATCATTCTGAATGCACAACAGGATTTTCTCCTGCCAGGAGAACAGGTCAAGCCCAAAGGCAAGGGTGTCTGACTTCACTCATTACTGCCTCCGTGGCCGACGGTTGCTGAATTCGTCAAACATTACCTCACTTGTGAAGGTCGTTATGAGGTAGTCTATCAGCATGATTTTGTCTTGTTAAATCATTTGAGACATGGTCGACTGTTAAATATTCTGTATTATTTACTTGGTTGTCTAAAGAATATGTCACATTACTGTAGACAGGTAAAATTCCCACTCCTTTCCCTCACCCACCACCATCTTGTCCAGCTACTAATTCAGAGGAGTTTTGCTCAACAAAACCCTCCTCTCAATAATCCACCACTAGACCCTGAGTAAGCTGTTGAAATTCCCCAAAAAGCTGCTGAAATACCTCAGCAAGTTGCTGAAAATCCTCAAGAAATTCTTGAAAATCCCCACGAGTAGCAACCAGAGAGCATTCCTGATCCTCCAGAAATCCCACCAGCAGAATCAATTAATCCAATTGACCCTCCCACCACATCAAATCCATCCCATAATTTGGCAAAATCATCTAATCCTACTGTTCATATTCCTAGTGATGATTCTAAAGATAACCTCCCCATTGCTATGCTAAAAAGAAAAAGGCAAGCTAAGACTGTTTTCCTACCAAAAAGACAAACGAGGGCCTCAACCAAAGCAACCACCATTTCTGATACCCTCCCCCTCAGAAAAAAACCTACTCATAAAAGGAAAATTACTACTTTCCCTACCTTTTTACCCCAAAGATGAATGAGGGCATCAACTGAAGTGGAAACTATTGCTACTATCCTAAATTACCACCTATTTGTCTAAAACCGCATACCCCACCACAGTCTCAAGTCCTCGAATCTTTACCTGTCTCACCCTTGGGCACTGAAACACAAGAACCAGATGCCCAGGATTTTACGGCATCATTTCTTTCAGAACAAGTAGTTGTCACACAAGAACCAGCTACTCATTCAGCAGCTGCCACATAAGAACCAACTGCTGATCCATAAAATCGAGATGCATAGGATGCTGCACATCAAGTAGCTGTCACACAAGAACCAGCTACTCATTCAGTAGCTGCCACACAAGAACCAGCTATTGACCTACAAAAGCCAGATGCCCAGGATGTTTCACATCATGTAGCTGTCACACAAGAATCAGCTGCTAATATACAAAATCTAGATGACCAGATTGTTGCACAACACGTAGTTGTTACAAAAGAACTAGCTACTCATTCAGTAGCTGCCATACAAGAACCAGCTAGTGATACACAAAATATGGATGCTCAGGATGTTACACATCACATAGCTACTACACAAGAACCAAGTACTCATTCAGTAGCTGCCACACAAGAACTAGCTACTAAGATTGTGACTGCCACATAGAGCCCAGTCATCCTGGCTTCCCTTTCACAGGAAAATGAGTTTCTAAAATCAGAACTTGAAGCTTATAAGTAGGAATTAGTAATGGCAAGGGAAGCCTATGACAAAGAGCTTAATTTGTACACTTTAGCCCATGCAACATCCATGGCCGAGAAAAGTACACAGAAAGACCGGTATAAGGAATATATGTGTAGCCAATGCGGTAACATTTATCATCAAGCCGAGTATAAAATAGTTGAAATCCCATTGCCTCAAGCCTCCCCTGCATCCACTTCCTCTGCAATCAAATAGGAACGCCCTACTATCACACAAGAACTAGCAAGGCCTTCAAACGTTTTTGAAAAAGAAGCTAAACCACAAATACCTCAGCCTACTATAACTTTTAAAGCTGAAGATCTTGTACCTTGGCCTAAAAAAACTATGTTTACTCAGACTGAACTTCGGCCTACAAAAAATGTTTTTACTCAGACTTGCAATACTGAAGAACAAATGGATAAATGGAAGAAAGAATATGTTATGTCGCAAGATAAGATCTTGCAAGAGCATAAATCACTCTAGCAAAATCATATATATTCAAATTGGGAAGCCTTGGAGCAAGTACTCCAACAGTCGCGTGGACAAAAGAAAGAGAATAAAGAGCTAAAAAGTAAACTGTTCCTCATGGTTGATTTGGTTTACAAATTATTAGCTACCAAGAAACCATCTCCTAATTATTCTCTTTTCCTTGCAGAACGCTTAGCGTTCTTTCAAATAAAGGAAATTAAAAATGGAAGACCTCATGAAGTATCTACACCTGAGTAGTTTGTGCAAACTTTCACAGAAGCATCCACCACTGATCAACATTTTCTCTGTGAGTTTTATCTCCACAATGAAGCTATCCCTGAAAATAGGAAGATCAATCTTAGCCCTTTGGTTGGTGATGTTCAAATCAAGGCATTTGCCCCCTTCTTGGCCAATTAGATCACATGGAAGACTACCTTTCTTATAGCAAAGCATAATGAGGACAACTGTCTCCTATGGATTCAACCAGAGCCACAAAATCCTGCCATTTTTATTTGGGAGTATCGTCAATTTCTGAAAGAACCAGGGATGGTTGAACACATCAGGCAACTACAAGCAACAATGCTACAGGACTGCCAACATTTTATTAAGACTAAGGAAGCTTCTACCTTAAAAGCAAACAACTTATTCTGGAAATTGTCCTCTAAGGAAAGGCAGGAGTATAACCCCTTTAGTCCCCCTAATCTTGAAGCAACAATCTCAAGGGTACCCGATTATATCAGATGTGTTCAACAATGTGCTGAAAAATGGATAAGATATCATTTTCATTTTCCTCTTCTATGGATGCTAGCACAGGAATATAAGGCTCATTACAGGTTGACTAAAAAGGAAGAAGTAGTAGCATGGTAGAGGCTACAAAATGTGCACGGGTTCAAAGATCTAGTTGACAACACCTTCTACAGTTACTAATTAAGTAATTTGCACTCTAAGGCCCAGTACCCGGACTCAGATTCAGAGTGAAGTTGTATGGGGACATGCAACCCTTTTAGTTGGGGGAGATGTTAAGACCCTATATTGTACCTTTTTGCTCACATATTTTGCTACCATTCCACCCCTTTTCAACCCATATTTAAAGCCTATGTTATTACTTTAATCCATTTTCCAAAGGTATATAACATTTCTTCTCATTACTATATGTTTAATTTGTTTTACATATAATTTTACATTACTTTCATAATTAATCAATGATTGGAAATATATAGTTGCTCAAACAGTTTGAAGACTATAGATTTATCATTATGACCTACTTTGCTGAAACAATTAGAACAGTGCGCAAATCTCGTTGCTAAAACAACCCGTGATTTGCATATCAGATTTGGTAGCAACAAGAAGAGATCATCGAAGGAGCTGTTACACTGGTCGCAACAACTACATTCCAAAGACGACATTGTCGTAACCATTGCAGCAACATTTTGTTAATGGGAGGACCAATTATCCTATTTTAGCATGTCAAGTTAAAGATAGGATTTATAATGTAATCAATTGTATAATAGATGTCTCCTCTTTGAAAAGAGGAGACATCAACTTTAGAGGGAGGACGGACAAAGTACGGAAGGGTCTAGCTTAATGTAAAGGAACTTGAATCTTTTGTAATATGATACATTGACGGATGAATAAAATATTGTTCTAAGTATTCCTTCTTAGTTCCTTTTTCCAGGGAATCTTGTGAGAAGGAAAGGGCCCACCTTCATCACAAGATTCACCCATTAATTCCTGTAGTGTGTTAAGTATTATTCCTGATTCATACCTTGTTAACTCTGTTTGCTGAATTTACTTATGCATTATTGGAACTCTGTATTTACTGCTAAAACTTTGTTTCCATTTGATTATTGCATTATTTTCATAAATTCATTCATAGCTAATTAGTGACTATTTTAATTGGTAATCGGGCTCACAGAGTGAGTTTGTGAAGCATAGTAATCATAAACAGGTGCTGAAGATTCCTTCTTGGGGGATAGGGTCCTGTTCTCTGTTATAGCATAACTAGTCTTTTCCTCTGCAATTTGATTTCTTTTCCTAGACTATTCTTTTTAATGCGACTCAGGATTCTTTTGATAATCATCTGCAACAGAGAGATTGTTCCTGATACAACTCAGAGTAGAACTTCAGTTTGTTTAAAGTAAGGTGTGATTAGTCTAATTGTTACTACAACATTTCATTGCTTTTGGGATTGAGCATATATAGTGTGTGAATGCCTTTGAAATAAACAGACTTCCTTGGGTTGACAATTCATGTAGCACTTGGTTGTTTGAATTAATAAGCAATTAAAGTGACCAACACCTACTACCCTCTGTAATATGTGATCCATTTTAGGAAGAGGATAGTTATCCTTAAGTGAAACTTTGTTTAAATTCCTAAGGTCAACACACATTCTAATTTCGCCAGTTTTCTTTCTTGTAGGTACCAAATTAGAAACCCAGTTTGAGAATCTAATTGGTGCAATAATCTTAGCTTCATACATTCTTTTGATCTCCTTTTTGATAGAAGCTAGTAGGATAGGGTTGATCCTTCTAAGCTTCTGTCTAAAAGGATTTTTATCTTATTTTAAGGGAATGGTGTGTTGTATTATACTGGTATCATAGGACTTTAGGTCCTGATAATTCCAGGCAAAAACATCTTGGAATTCTTTTAGCAGTTCTCTAGATTTAACTTTTTCATTGGGAGGTAATGATTTTGAAAGTTTTATTAGTTTGGGATCTTCTTCAGAGCCTATATTACATTCATCAATGTTTGATTTCAAGGGTTCCATTTTAGGCTTTTTAGGAATATCGTTTGAATCAAATAAGTCCTCCAAAGGAGTTAATCCTTTGGGCAAAAAAATATTTTTAAGGTTGATGACTTCAGATTCTTCATCGATTGCTTCATCAATTTCCATTTGTTTTAAGTTTCAAATATCTGATTTTGTAAACTTTGTAGGAAGAAATCTATCTATCTGATCATCTTCTACTTTGTTAATTTCTACTTCGTCAGTGTAATCAAAATCTAATGCTATGTTTGTGTCTATGTTGCTATTTACAAATTCCTCATCTAAAGTCAAAAAATTGTTAATTTGTTGATCATTCTCAAATACTTGCCAGTTCTTTAAGTTGTCAGGAATAGCAGGTCTATGCCTAACCTCAGGAGTGTACTGATGGTTGGGTTGAAATGGCAACTTGCAAGTACTAGCAAACATGGCTAAACTATAAGCTTGCATATTGTGTTTTCTTGGAATAACAACTAGATTGATTTCTGAAAAAGTATTAAGTATTTCTACAACTGTACCTCTATAAAATCCTAACCTAGGATCCCTAGTCATATAAACAACATTAATTTGTTTGATTACCAACTCAAAATCTCCCATAATAGAGACTCTTATGGCTCCTAACCTTTTGACCAATTTCAGACCTAACAGAAGTGCTTCATATTTAGCCATGTTGTTTGTACATTTAAAGTTCAATCTGTAGGCATGACCCTCTGAATGATAATTTTCTAAGCTGTAAATCCATACACCTGCTCCTACACCTAGTTTGTTGATTGACCCATCAAATTCAAGAAGCCAAAGAATTTCATGTTCTTAATTCTTACTGTCTGGGTGTACAAAATCTTCTTTGACTAAGGTATCTGGGTCATCTTTGTTATCTGAAATCCCATGAATTTGGACATTTTGCTTTTCTTTTAATAATGAAATTTCTTTTGGTTCTGCTATTATGTTGTTTGAAGTATCTTCTTGATTAGAGTCACCATTGTGAAGTATGAAAGAATCAATATCAGAATGTACTGAATATATAGGAAAGTTTTGAGGCCTCTCCTGGGTACTCACTACATACTTCATTAGAGTCTCTCTATACAGTTTCTTGGGATGTCGAAAGACTAATATGGTAGCATACGACATGTCAAGTTACAGAGATCCTTGGAGTTTGGCACCCCAATATCTAGACAACAACATACCATACTTAGGTGGTATATCAACAACAACTATGTCCATAAGTATGGTCTTAGCAGGGTACTGCACTAGGGAAACACACAAATATTTTGAGTCCTAAGCACTTAACTTGGCTCAAATCAAAGGAAAATAGATCCATAACAGACTTAGGCATAAGATTGTGTGAAGCTCCAGAGTCTAGCATGGCATTATGCATGATTTTATTGTGGATGTTATGGCTGACGTAGAAGGGTAGTATCCCTCCTTCGACTGGCTTTCCATTAACATCAGGTCCAAAAATTAACTCAGGTTGATCATCAAATAGGTTCACAGAGTCTTTATTCTCATGGAAGTTTAAAGATTTATTTATTTGAGATATGTAAGTTTCATGTTTAACCAATTCTATCAAAGGAACTGAGATTTTGAGTTTGGCCACTTCTGCTCCCAAGTTGAAAGGTAGAGGGGACTTGTCTATTTGAACATTTGAAATTTTAGCACTAAGGTTCTGAGTAGTCTATTCTTCTTTTTCATTGTTTGGAGTTTTCTTAATTGGATTTTCTAATATAATTTTTGGAGGTTGTTCCACTGTTCCCTTGAGGGGGACTGAAGTGGAAGGTTGCTCATTAGAAGGTTGGTCATCGGTTACATCTTCAATGGTGGGACTGGGAGGGTTTTGATGTGTTCTAGAAAGGATTTGTAGGGTTTTTGTGACTTGAGGATTTTATTTCCAACTTTTACTTTCTTAGGCTAGTTAGGTATTTCTTTTTAATTCTAGTTTGGAACATCAGTGTTCTTTTTGCTTCTCAAATTATACTGTTTATGCACTTTGAAAATAGCAGAGTCATACCCTTGCTTATAGTCGAAATCTTCTCTAGTTTGGGTCTGTGACTGTTGAAGCATGTATAATTCTTGATCATCCCGAGTCAGAAAAAATATTTTCTTTGTCATCTAATCCCATTAGGTTGATTTGGGTGTGTATCTCAGGGTCTTCTTGATGGGAAGTTTCAGCATAAGTTTCTTGGAAAGGTGGTCTAATGTTCTAATCAGGCCCATTTTTACCAGTGTTTTGGTTCTGGTTCTTCCTAAAGTTTGGATTCCTTACTGGATTCGCCTGTTGGTTATCCCGGTGAGATTTCCTCTCAATGACTTCTATTCTATCCATCAACCTTTCCATTCCCTTAGCTAAAGCATCCGTTTTTTGATCAAAGGGTGAAGTTTCATCTTTCAGGGGTGTTCTTTCATTTCTAACCCTATCCCTTTCAGATATCAGATTAGCTTCTACACTAACTGCTACACTTTGCATATCTTCAAGTGTAGGGGGATTCGTTTCTCTAAGTTGAAAAGCCATATCTGTGTCAACTCCGTCTCAAAACTTAATCAGGGCTAAGCTAGGTGGAGGCCTAAGGTCAAGTGGGATTGAATTCTATACATTGTTAAACCTTGTATAGTAGTCCTGAATAGTTTCGTTAGGTCCCCTTTTAAGGTTTTCATATTCAAAGAGAATTTGAAGGGGGTTCTTTTTCTTCTCCCACCCATATAAAAATTGCTGGTAAAGAACTTCTAAACTATCTATACTCTGAGGAGGAAAAGATCTAAACCACGTTCTCACTTCTCTAGCTAGAGTTTAGACAAAGATTCTCATTTGGACATCTCCTATGTCAATCTCATGCAGTTCAAAATAATCTGTCATTTTCTTAGTGTGCTGCTATGCTGTGTAGGTTCCAGTGCCATTGAATAAGGTAATTTTACTCTGATAATCTGCTAGTAAGGCACCTTGAGGAGCATGCATCACAAGGGGGGCATTTCTGAGTGCCATAGCTCTAAGTTGGATAGGATTGAGAACATGAGTAGGGGTAACTGGAGGATTTTTGACAACAAGGGGAGTTGGGGTAATATGGCTAATGGGTATTTGAAGGGTAGTGGTGGGTTGAGGGGGGAATGAAGGTATGAATGGAGATGAGGGATGACCTTCAGAGGTGTAGGGAAATGATGGTGAGCTAAAAAATGTTTTAGCTGTTTCAGAAAGTTCAGGGATACTATCATTTGTAAGGGATGACTGAGGGGAGTTCAGAAGGTACTAATTAATTGACAAGTTGGCTAACTGGACTTCAAGTTCTCTTGTGAATTATGGATCTAGGAATGTGTCCTCAAGTTCACTCTCAGACTTGGTTCTAAAAAGAGAAAGATCAAAATACTCATCAAAAGGAATGTCTTCAATGAATAACCACTTAGCAGGGTAGGAATTGGATCTAAAAATAGGTCTAGGGCTCACTAAACTTTCTTGTCTTCTGATTATTCTCAGAATAAGGTTGGGATTGTCAAATGCAGGGGGAGGATTTGGATCACGGTTGGCCTTGGTATAGTGAGTTCTCCCTCATTATTTTTAAGGGGATTAAAAATAAAAATTTGAATTTCTCAAAGGTTTATTAAGACTGAGGGTTTTGAAGTCACCAGTATGGTCGCCACTATGTTATCACTTAGATTTTTTCCTTAGAAGTTATCAAAGAAGGAATAGTCCAAGGTAACCACAAACCTAATCTTTTATACTCGGGTTCTAGCCAACCTAAGTCTAGAGAGGGCTCTCTCTTTATAATTTAACTTTGTTTTAGATAAGATTTCAGGCTAGTTATTAGTGCTCATGATGTTTTGTTTTGATTGGGTGGTGGAATTAAGGAAATAGATGGGCAAAGAAAAAATTCAGGCCATTGGACTATGGAGTCAATCAGGTGTGGCTTAGCTAGATCTGATCAATCGCTAAGGTAAGAGTGCACAGGGCAGGCTAGCACAACAAAATAAAATCTGCAAGTTCAAATGGATGAGGTAGTCCTAACCAGGGCAAAGGGAAATGAAGAATCCTTAACCAGGATCAAGATAAAGAAAGGAAGGATGATCAGTAGTAAAGGGCAATGAAGAATCCTTTACTATGGACCAAAAGGGGGGGGGGGTAAAATATGGAAGTAAGGGAGCAACTAAGAATTCCCAGACCAAGACAATTTAGTAGAAAACATATGAAAAGTAAACAGTTAAAACATAGAGCATTTAAGCTAATTCTGATGATATCATTCCTTGTTTACTTTTCGATTTTGTAAGAAACACATAGGAATATTTATAACATGAAGAGAAAACAATATTTAAACATGAAGAGATAATACTTATTTTTTACAACTGTGCACAAGAATCCAGTGAAATGTCCTCAACTTTATTTCATATTGAGCAAAACCAGTCAAGTCTTGAGTACAATAGCTCCTTAGTTCAAAATAAAATGTCCACAGAAATGTATTTTAATCCACCCTAATTACTTCAATTTGTGAAGTATTTATACAAAAAATGATACAAAATATCTCATAACAAGATGAGAATTATTTTAGGAAACTGAAAATATCTTTAACACGAAGATAGAGACAGATGGAGAACAGTCTTCTTGCTGTCCCTTTTATTGTGACTGTGTTGGCTGTTGCAATTCGGATTTGTATCTTTCTGTTGCTTTGTAATTGTGTGTTGGAATCACTTTCTATCTTTTACCTACTGATACTCTTTATCTGTTCTGCTTTGACTCTGTATTAACTGTTTTACTTGGCAGCCATGTTTTACCATGTAGATTTACTGTAGTAACTTTATAGTAAATCTATAAGTTTTGTCCACCATTCACTGTCAGGTAAATTCATCCTTATCATTTTCCTGTATATCTCATCATCTTGTGTATACTTAGCAAAATTTGGTTTGCTGGTAAACAAGCATTTTTCCTCATGCTCTATGTAAAATAGATTTTCAAGACCATCATATAGTACCTTCCCAATGGGCAAAGATTTCATTCCTGAAGTACTAGCTTGGTTTCTAGCCAGTTTGTTTAATCTTTCAATATAATCCTCTTGAGTCATCAACTTGTATTACCATAGGACTGGGAAGTCCTTTTTCTCTTAAGATGCCATATTTTATCATAAAATTTTCAATGTCTGCTTGGATGCTTTGACACCTTGTCTCCAGATTTAGCATTAGGTTCCTCTTGGTGAGAACCTTCTTTATTTCAATGATGGTTGCTGTTCTATCATCAATTTTTAGTTCATCTAGCTGGTGCCTATTTCTTCTGTTCATAAATGTGATCAATTGATTGACTTCTTTAGGTTTATCTCCCAATTCTTCTGTTGTCTTGTGGATTGCTTCTGCGGCCACTTTGACTAATTAAGTCTGTTCAAACATAACCTGAATAGAAGGCCAAACATCATTGATTGAATCAATGATGTTGGTCCAAAGAATTTCTTTCATGTCTCCCAGTGGCTCTTGTAATGTAAAGTCCTTTTCAAGGACTTTTATTCTTTCTACCATCCTTTGGTTCTTCTGAGCTTCTTCTTTCTACTGTATTTGTGAAAGTTCACAATTGGTTTCTAAACTTGACACTTGTTCTCTAAGTTTCTTAAGCTCAGTGGCTTGGATACTCATTTCCTCCATGGCCTTTACCAATTCAACTATTTGTTCTGTGGAATTACCTGCGCTTGTAGATGCCCCTGTGACTGTTGATATACCTGTTACTGGCAAAGTTGTGGCTGGTGGAAGTGTGGGTGCTAAGGTAGGAGCCAATGTGGAGGGTACTGCTGTGGAAACTGTAGGAATTACAGCCTGAGGAGTGGTGGCCAACTCAATCTATTTGGACTGTATTAAACTATCTAATTCTTTCTTTGTCTCATTTAACTGTTCATTTAGCTTAAGGACTAGGTCCATAAGCTCTTCCTCCTTCTGTGTCTCCAACACTTCAGTTGTCTAAGGATGATGTAGAGGAGAATTTTAAGCTGCTTCTTCAGTGCAGCTATGTCATCATTTTTCTTCTTGATAAGCTTTTCTGTTGCTTTCACATGCTTGGGATCATGTCCCAGTTCTATGACCAAGTCCTCTAAGGACTTTATTCTCGTGTCCTTGGCTTCTGAAGAGGCCTTCTCTAACTGGAATTGTGCTGATATATTATTCAGAGAATTCTGGAGTTAGTGGGCTACAATTGCTTTGCTGGTCAAAGTGGAGTAGACCATTTCACCAGTTTTCTTATGTAATTCAATTTGGTCAATAGGATGGATATCCTTTGCCAGTACCTCAAAGTCTATTTTCAGATAATCTGCCATTGATCTAGGTTGCTGTATAGTTGGTTTCAAAAAACTCATCTATATTTTCCCTTCTTTTATGTCAAAGGCTGACATTAACCTTGTTTGGTTTGTGGGAGCCATTTTCAGGTAATGTGCATAACTTTGTACCTTTAGCCTCTCATTTCTCGCCTTGATTTCTTTATATTTCTCTTTGATATCTTGGCTCTAGCTAGTAGGAGCACTAAAGGAGGATACTTCCACGTTCTGTTGTCTTTCCAACATTTGAGCCTGTGAGGTGGAAGGTTCTTGTGTACCTCCTGAAGGAGTGGTATGCATGCTTTCTGTTCTTTCTACACCTATAGTTCCTGCTGTCTCTTGAGTATACTCTTGTTATGAAAATGGGTTCAACCTTTGTCTTTTAGCATAGGTTTGGGAAACAGGTCTATTGGAAGGAGTGGCCTCCTCTCTATTTCTTTTGAGGCTCCTCTCCTCATTTAGAGGAGTCTGTAAAATAGGAGGATTGCTCATGATTTGTTCTGGTTGAGCAAGTTTCTCTGAAATCTTGGGCTGTTCTGATTCCTCTAGCTGTTCTAAAGGTCCTAGTTTCTTTGATGGTCCTTGTTGATCTGATGGCCCTTCTTCTGTTATTTGCCCACTATGTCCATGTAATTGCCTTTGAGATTGAGATTCTCCTGGAACTTGTACAAATGAATCCTCATCAAGTCTTCTATCTAAATCAATCAAAACATTATTAACAACAGTTTCTATGCTATCCTGATCTACCAAAGTGTTTTCCACCCATTCAAGCTGATTTGCATACTATTCAATTTCAGGGATCCTATGGTGGATGTAAGGAGATAATTTATTCTTCTATCTCCTATTGCAAATGAAGTCTAAAGGGTCATAATTCCAGATAATTCTTGCTTCTCTACTATTACATATAAATGGGCCAAGCTAATATTTTATCCTAAATTGAGATTTCTTCTTAGCTTTCACAAAATGTACCTCATCTGAATTTATCATTTTCCTATAGTACTCTAGGGCAAACAATCTCATAGGGAGGTATCTGGGCAGTTTGTAGGGAGCCAGCTCACATCCATAGATTCTAATTTCAGTGTGGTTTTGGTACAAGCACCAATCCCCCACTTTATATTGTTTGGACAACTATAGGACCCTCCTAATGTCTACACTGATTCTAGGGGGAGGGCTTCCTAGTAGCATAGTTGTCACTGGGTACACAAAGAGATCTACGAAATCAGTATAAGAATATTGAGAGTCAAATGGATGGATTAATGAAGTCCAAGAGATCACTGATCTGGGGTTGCCTTTGGTATCAAGCTTTTGGAGGGTGATTGGAAATCTATCAACTTGATAATATAAGAACAAATGATATAGAACTGAAGAATATTTAAACACTCTTTCATTATCCAACCTCATGAACTAATCATGCATTTTATCAGCAATGAACTTAGCATAGTCAAACATGATGGCTTGTGGTTTCCCAGGAGAGTAGATGGACATAAACGCAATAATTATTTCATCAACGAATTCACTTATAGTATAACCTAGCACACTGGATATCATATCTATGATGTCTCGGCCAAGGTCAACGAATATAGTCCACAGGTAAGGGAGAGAGTCCTTTGGGGTGTATTTCTATTCGATGAAGGTTTGGTATAATTGAGCAAGTCTAATTGAGGTAAGTGTAGGGTATCTATTCAACATATCTCCAATGGAAAGAGGAGTCAGGCTTTGCTTGGTTGTAATTGTAGCATTTCGTTAATGGATTCAATAGTGATGGTAAATAGAACAGACTGGTCAAGGGTTCTCACTACCCTTTGGATGGGATCATAGTTCATGTGGCAGTAATGTGCAATCTATGGGAAGATATGAACTCTCGGGAACTGGTACTTGGGTAAACCTGATTCCCAAAGTCCAATGTAGTCTTCATGGTTCAGGTATTGGTCTTTGTACCTGTAGAATAGTTTCGAAGGTGATTCTGAGACAGAGGTATCTTTAATCTAGAAATCTTTATCAGCCAGTGGGAGATGATCTAAATCCCTATGAGGAGTAGAAATTGGCATGATATTCAAAGCAATTGGGGCATCCATCCTTGGTTCTTGTGGATTCAAGGACGGGGGTGAAAGGTTTTCAGTGAGTTTTGGAAAAAACTGGCTTAATTCAGGAACTTTTGGAGTCACCAGGCAATTTTTTTACTAAAGTAGGAATTGGAAGCAATTTTGTTCAAGTTGTGGAACAACTAGAGTTTTTCAATGAATTGGGATAAATACATGGTTTCGACTTTTGGACTGAGTAATGGTGACTGTGTATTGTTTGCAGGAAGCACACAGGTCTGCAAGGTGGTCTAGAGTTCAACAGGTTCAGTAAGTTGGTGGTTGGTACTAGGTTGACGGTTGCACATACTTTGTGCTTGCATGGAGGTCAGAAAGTTATTTTTTTCATGATAAAACGAAAAAACTATAAGTTTTTTGGTTTTATTCGTAAAGTCAATGACTTTGGCGGGTACATTGGGAAAAGGATAGTTGGCGCCAATGGGGGTGAGACATTTTGGCATGTAGCAGAGGTGGTAAGTGGAATCCATCGCACCAATTTTTTTGATAAAATGGTTTTAGAGGAAGGCCACCTGATGCCATTCATCGGGCACCACATAGCAGTGGGGTGAATAGTGAAACCACTCACATTAGGCGGGTAAAAGTCGGCCTTTGGAGGCCACCCGATATGAGTGTCGACTGTTGGATCTGAAGGGGTCAGATCGCACAGTGATTGGGGCGATGATTTGATGTGAGGTTTAATGGAGGGGCCCGACAGGGTTTTAATGAGCGAAAGGATTAATTAATTGTGGATTAGGGAGGCTTAATGACGTCAAGAGTAATTTGATTGGCGGGGAAAGATTATTAATTAATCATTGATTGATTAATTAATTTCTTTATACAGTGGTGTGCCATGGTTATTAATTAGTCACTGATTGAATTAATTAATCCCTTTAATTAGTTTATTAATAAGGCTTATGTTTCAAACCTCGTGGCGGGATATTAATATATGGGATTTTTAATAAAACATACGAAAAAGGGGTAATCTTCGGGATTTAATAAATAATGTTAGAAGTCAATATGAAACGAAAGCGGAAAATGAAATGCGCTAAGTATAATTATATTGAAATTATTTTCTTTTCACATTTAAACATTATAACTTAGGCTTAATGCATATTTGTGGGTTTTTGTGGAAAAAAGGGGTTTTGTATGGGGGTAATTACTTTTCCTAGGAAAATGGTGATTTTACCTAGGAAAAAGGATTTTTTTAGATGAAATGAATGAATTTTGGAGGGGGTGAATGTTGGTGAGGGGGCTTTGGTACTTAGACCCTATAAGTTATTGGGCCGAGGGTCTGGTCTTTCCAGAAGTTAGAGAAATGCTCTGAGCCCTTTTAACTTAAGGTCTTAGGTACTTTTGTCTTTACTTATGGGAAATTAGTAAACTTAAGGGTAAAAATGAATGGGGAAATTAATCACTTGACTTTATGTAGTTGTTCAATTATCATCCATACTTTAGCAACTTAATGATGAAAGTAAATGATATGATCTTAGCTAATCATTCATCATAATTCTGCAACCATGCAACTATTTTCCCATCTACTCATCCTACCATTTTTTCTACTCTTTATTAGGGTGCACTTAAGCTGGCAAACCCTTATCAAAACATTTTTCTTTATTTTACAATAGAAAACTATCTAAGTCTATCCTTACTACATCCAAGGGCTAAGATTAAACCGTTGAGCTCCTTTTATTTACTCTACCTATCTACTTATTTGCCAAGTTTAAATAGTTTGGTCACATTTTGTTCTCTATCTCTAAACATGAAATTCAAAACATGGAATAATCAAGATTAAACTATTCGTTTACCATGGATTGTGGCATGAATAACAAGTTGCACACCATCATTATTATGCAAAAAAGTAAATAGTAGTGACATTTGGACTTGCACACTTTCATGGTCTTTTTCTTTTTACTTGGGGTTCATTTTTCATCTTTTTTGACCTTTTTTAATCTTTTTGAATCTTGATTTTCTTTTGGGACATACCCTCTTTACATTTTTTTTATTTTTATTTTTTGATTTTTTGAATATGGAAAATATTTGCAGAAAGCAAAGGTATGTACATATTACATATTTGACCTTAGCCATTCAAAAATTATGACACCTATTGGGATAGGAACATAACAGAGGCTACGTAGCCTTGGTTAGGCACGCGGTTGGTGTTGTAGGCTCATGCAAAAGACATGGATTCATTGAAGAATACATGAGTTGCACACTGTTCGTCTACATGCTTCAAGGGCACACCATGCATTGGTGTGCCACACTGCCCAAAAAATATATTAATTCTCTTGCTCATTTGGTCACAGAGATATACCATGCTTTCAATCACTTTAACTATAAAGCACTCAACAAAGAAATTTTGGAATTACGAAAAGCACCCAATGAATCCATTGAACATCTTTACACACGCTTTTGTAATATTGCATACCGATTCCCCGAAGATGATATTGATTTGGAATTTCTCGATGGAAGATTTGAGTATCTTCTTCACATATTTGAAAATCAACAATTCTTGAAATCACTGGAATCTTTCTCATACTCTGATGATGGAACTATGCAATCACAGACATGCACAGTTGCTGTCACAAGTGAAAGTCCGCCTTCACCTCATCAAGAAGCTCCACCACCGCAAAGTGATATGGGAGATCATGCACACACCTCTATTGAATTGTCATATCCTGCCACCCCACCTGCTCTTAATATTTGTGCAAATTTGGTTGCAAGCCTCTTGGTTGTCACGTTGATCCATTCCCTTGAACTTTTTCCTCACATTCTATTGATCCTCTGGATTGTACTATCTTGTGTTCTTCCATTCTAAACTCCCCACCAGTTGTGAACGAGGATAAAGTTGTCGATAGAGTTGGTGTTATGCAGCCAACCTGTGCCATCATTCATGATGAGTGTGTGTGGGAATCTAAAGGAGAACTCACGATGAAGGATGACTCCTTTTCATCCACGCCTCATCCACTTCATCCTGACATCCCTTGTGATTTTGCAATTGCTAATTTTCCCTATGCAAACCCATTTACGGATGTTTCTACTTCTGATCATTCACAGGAAACATCAGATGTCAGTCTGTCATTAAAGTTCAGAGAGGACACATCTTCCTTGGAAAATCCATCTAATTTATCATCTATCTTTCCTGAAAACAAAGAGGGTGAACATCTTTTCTTCCCATATGGCCCTTTGCTCAATTCGTGAAATCATGAGGATGCCGACAAACATCTCAAATTTTCAGATCTTCGTTCTTATGATCTATTCACTTCCTCATCTGATCACGATGTTGATTCAATCATTGTTAATATGTCCAAGACACTGGTCTACGATGATCTATCTGTCAACAAAGTCGAAACCCCCCAGACTATCGAGGAACTTCAGCCCAATCTGATGGTTATGTTTGGGCTTCACTGTCCTAAGGTTGATTTCACGTCCAGTTAGGAAATTGTTGAAACACTCAAGGAACCTAATCACTCTCTTCATTGCATAGAAGATCAACCAAACACCCAAATTTCACTTTCTCCACTCGAACTATAGGATCCCATCACTCATGTGTTGGAAGAATATTACAGAGCAAGCACACATGCACAACACAAGTGGTCTACCTTTCTCACGTCTACTTACATGTCACAGTCAAGAGAATGCATACACTCAATATCTGCATGTAGTGTAGCACAACATCATGGTAGCTCCACAGAATGCATGTCATGCACTTTCACTCATCTTTGTTCTGTGGTCGCTTGTAACCTTGGAGTGTGTTTGTCTTCATTGTTACATATTACCTGTTTGCTAGTTCTCACAACTACCTTGTTTGCGAACCATGCCTTCACCAACATGGGTCAACCAATGCACCAGTGGTTGCATTGGAAGTATCACTTCACGTGAGATGGCCTAGGCATCGTTAGCTTAGGAGTAGGAGTAGTGTTTTCTTTGAGTCAGTTTGATTGCATGCTTGTTTTCTTACTTGCTTCATTTGTTTGTTTATTTGTTTGCTTGCTTGTTTGCTTACTCACTTTGCTTTCTCTTTTGCTTCTACTTTTTCTTTTCTTTGTTGATTATTAGTTCGCTTGTTTTTTTCATAGGTTAGTTTCGCATGAAACCATGTATGACTCTTGAAACAAGCTGGGTAAAGTACAAGAGGGCTTGTGCAACTATCACTACTTGGTTATCTGTCATCTTGCCTTTATATGAAGAACTTGTTACTTTTAGTCCATGATACATCAAAGGAAAATACGTATTGTTCGAAGTGAACCTTGGTGAAAATACAACGTTTGCGTGCTAACTAGTATCACCTACTCTAGTCGGCCGTTTTTGGGTTAATCCTTGTCATCTCAGTCAAGTAGAGTAAGGTGAGCGGGAAAACCTCAACAGGCACGTCATAGGTATAATAAACTACTTCTCTGTAGGAAAAACCTCTTCTGCTCTCAATAAGTTGGGATCCCTCTTTTGCCTCTAAAATGAATGTGTTATGCATAATTACGAAAATGAAAAATGAAAAAAATGAAAAAGTGAAAATTTTTTGAAAAAAATGAAAATGAATAAGGTGAAATAAGAGAAAGGCTTCCTACGTAGAGAGGTGATGCAAGTAACTCTGCCGGAGTACTGACTAGGCTCGCTAGCAACGAAGCCATGCTTGTGTTCCTATGTGACTCCGCCGGGGTACTATCAAGGCCTATTGGTAGCGGAGCAACACTAGAGATGAAACTAAGACTCTTACGACTATACTGCTTGTGAACCAATATACCCCTCAAACCCAATCAAAACAATCGTGTTTCCTTGGCTTGGAATGTGTGTCAATCGACCAAGATCTTGGCAGATGATACATCTTACAATCAAGCTAGTGTGGAAACTAAGAGGAGCTGAGAACTAAACAATACTTCTGGAGGTGTTAGACTTGCTTTTCACAAAAAAGGTCCATTCAGAGAGCTGAAAACCAAGAGGAGCTAAGAACTGAACAATACTTTTGGAGGTGTTAGACTTGCTTTTCACAAAAAAGGTCCATTCAGAGAGTTGGAGTTCTACCAGTGTGTCGCCAAGTGTTGTAGAGGCTACAAACAACCTCCAAAATTTTTCCTTATCTTCATTTTGGAGCCTCCCTTCCAACCTTCACAACAACATGTCTTGCTTCGTCAAGTACACAATATTTAGTGTTTTTCTTGTATAAAGGCAACCTATCAATCACAACATGATGCATTCCCCTCATAGGCTAATCACCTGGACTTGGTCCAGTTGCAGGCTGAGAAGCTCCCCCAAGAAATTGCACAATTCTGGAGGGGAACTAGCCTTCCCTCCAAAAATTGTGCAATCCCAACTGGCTGCCTGCTGGGCTCCAAAATTGTGCAATTTTGGCAGTGAACACTCATAGTGAATATTGCGCAATTTTCCCCAGTAGGGCTACTCAACCCAGAATTTGCACAAATTTCGGTAGCAGTCAGCTGCTCTGCCTAGAAATTATGCATATCTCCTGGGTAGACAACCCAAATCCCAACCAAAAATGTGCATTTTCTCCTAGCAGTCAAGAAGTCTCTTGCATGTGAAACTGAGTTGACTAGTTCCCTCCGGGATTGAGCAAAACTGACTTGCATGCATGGGTTGCTTCTCCCAAGGTAGGATGCGAAGGCATCCCTTGTTTCAGGGATCTATTTTTGGTAGTTAGAGGTTACATGCAAGGGTCATTTCATAAAACTCCCACCAAGTGTTGCTTTCCCTAGATTTGTGGCATGTGCATCACAACCTCGATGTTATCAAACCTCATCAACCGGATGCCCCAAAGCTCATTCCTCACATCAACCTTGCAGCTATGACATCCTACATCACATGTAGGAGCTATCGACACACTCAACTCAGCTGTTTTGGGGTAAGTGTTGGCTATGTGGGGTCTGAACCAGGTTCAATAGTGAGTTTAACCAAGCAAATCCTGGTGCTACTGGCCCTTTCAGCAATAATCCGTGGAGCGCAGATTGAGGTCTCACTCGAAGTAGTATGGGAGGGTGCTGGAACTAGGTTTCCACACCCTAGGGATGTCTTGATGAGGGTTCTAGAGGTTCACGATCCCAGCCTGCGCTCTGCGCTACCCTAAACAGCTTTCTAACCCATGCGTACCTTTGTGAATACAATATTCTTCCGATCCGATCTTTACTGTGCTATTATATTAGTGTTTAACTTAGTTTGTGTGGGCCCAATGTTCTTATCAACTCCTTCAACTTTTAGATAAGAACATGTATTCAAAAACAATATAAATGCATAAAGATAACCAGAATATAGAAATGTGGATCTACAAACAGAAGCACAATATTCCGAATCGAACTTATCTTTATTAATACTCAAGTTCAGTTACAGACTTGACTCTGCCCTGCACACTTAGCTGCAGGGGTCCACACACACAACAACAAACTCTACTAGGCCTTCGTGCACTCAGCTATGGAGCCTCTACCTATCACTATGACCAGATACCTTCAGATCCACTTCTAACTTCTAATCATGCCTCCGCCTCTCTCTATTACTTGTCAAAGACTAAGACTCCCCTTTTTACACTTAGAGCCTCACTCTATTTATACAATCCCATGGTCCACAGACCATGGGTAGGCTGACACACTTTACATTAAATTACATTATCTTAGGGTGGACAACCCTAGACTCTTGCGCTCTGCGCCGACATTTCATGGGGTCTTTACATTACACTTGACCAAATTTCAGGCTTCAAGCCCCAAAAACATGCTATGGGGGGATCTGCTGTCCAACAAGACCCCAACACAATAATTGTGACTCGTCCCAAGTCACTCTGCTGATGCAGTGATCTTTGTGTGAAGTGCATGTAGCAGGTCTCATGTAGCTTGGGTGTCTACAACAAACTATTCTGCCGCTTGTTGTACTTGTTGCACACATAGCTTTGAACTTTTGTGAGTAGGGTCACATTCCTGTCCAACCATATACAGTTCCTAAATTTGTGCCAACTTCCCTTCAATGGTAATTGTGATTGTGAATGCTTCATCGAGCCATGGTGGATGTGTGCTTTAAGGAGGGCTTCCTTCTAGTGTGTGGCATCTAATCGGTCCTTCAGTGCCCTTGCCTACTATAGTATAGCGAGTTGTTGAGTAAGGGCAATCGTCTTCATGGTGCCTCGGACACTATTGTTCTCCTACTATAACTCACGTGCCTCTGTCTCTAGGCACTATAGGTTTGGGTCTTCCTGTAGGTGCATAAGTATGTTAGTGCTTCCTCCAACATCGCGGTGCACCCCTGTGTCGCCTGGCCAATTTGTTCCAATCCCATCTGAATAGCGTGGGTGTGATGATCTCTGACTTCTAGGGGTGTAGAGGGCTGCACCTTCAATCGCAACTCAGCTATTTGTAGGTTCAGCTCCAACTAAACCTTTGTTGTTTCCTCTTGGGCCTCGTGGACTCTGGCTGCCAATCTATGGACCCGCTCTACTGTTGGTAGCTCTGACAGCACGAACAACTCTCGAACACTCCTGTATGCATCCTCTATGGCTTGCTCCAACCCGATAGCCTGTGCAACCAACGCATCCCTCTGGATGCTGAGCTGGTCCATGTTGATTTTCTACTCATGTAGGACCTAGATCGCTTGGCTTTGCCGAGTGCGGAGTTCAGTGATTACTGCATCCTACAGCTGGTACAGTATTTCGGGCATAAAGGCGGCTAAGTTCAAGATGACACCTTTCATTGTACTCATCGTAACCTGGTCATCCTCGCTTGTTGTTGCTAACGAGCGTTCAGGCAAGATGAAGGCGCTACCCATACGCGTGCGCAGTGGTAGTTTGGCCTCAGCAGTTCCTGCTGTGACATACAGGGCCATCATGCCTATTTGGGGGTGTTGTACCTGTAAACCTTGTAGTTGTGCACTGAGCACCTCCAACATAGTGTTATGCTCCATCCGCAATCCCTAAAGCACACCCTCCGCGGCTTCCTGAATCGTTTTACTGATACCCAATAGAACACCTTCTGTGAGCATGCTCGGGTTGTCGGACGTCTTTGTGGCTTTCCTTTTCTTCCTAGGGATGGTTTTCTCTGGGTCATGCGACCGCTTGAGTTAGGTTGATGTCGTACTGGGGTCCGTGTGGTCCTCCTCCCTGTCTGCTTCCCCGGTCTTCTAACTTGAGGACATCCCCTGGCCTTCCTTGGCCTCTCTGGTTGGTGCAGTTGTGGTCTCTGCCATTTGTGCTGCTACTGCTGAATCGGCTGCCTTCTATCGTGTGGCTATTTCTTTTTCCTGGGACTTCCTCTTAGCCAGCTATGCGAGGCGCAGGTTGGTGTCCTTCCTTCATTGCTGAGTAGCGACCTTCTCCATGATCCAAGTCAAGGGCGTGCCACTTCAGAGGCCATGACTCCATCACTGCGAAGATCATGTCATCCATGGAAATAAATGGAAGCTTCACCCATTTTCATATTGGATCCTTGTGCACCCTGTTATCACTCAGGTTGTCCCCTAGGAAGATTCTAAGGAGGGGATACGGCCGAGGTAACCACAATTCTAGCCAATCTGCATCCACAGAGGGCTCTCTCTTAAAAGTTTAGCTTTGTTTTGAGGTATTTTAGGCTAGTTATGATGTACAAGATTTTGTTTTAAATTTGGATGGTGATCTTAGACAAAACTGGGATGCAAGTCTAAACAATTTATTCCATTGGGTAGATGGAGTCTGTGAGGATGAACTGTTGAGTGTGTTTTTTTTGGCAAAAGGTAATACTATAGAGCAAGATAATCAATCTTGGAAATTTTTATAATCTGGAAATAGATGTAATGAAGGCTAGTGGGTGAAGGGCAGTTAAGAATCCTTCATCATGTTGGCAGAGGGAAAATGCATGAGTATTATCAAGGAGCAGTAAAGAATTTCTTGTCAATATTCAAAGTGAAAGAATTAGTGGAAACAGGAGCAAATAAGAATTCTTGTTTATGCTAACTCTGCAGAAAACATAAGTAATAATAGAGATTGAACACAGAGTGTATTTAAACAAATTCTGGGCTATTCTTTTTCTCCATTACTAAAACTATGAAAAAATATATGAAATTTGCAGCCACACAAAATACAAAACACAGGTTAAGAAAATTTATTGATCCATATAAGGACACAAGAATCCTGTAGCATGACCAAGAGCATCAAATCCACATTCAGACGGTGCAGCAACAGTGAACTTCAACAACATTTGTATTAAAATTCCTCAGATTTACAACGCAGTCTAGAAGAGATATCACCAACCCAAATACATATCATGGGGAGGTATTTATAAAAAAGAGTTACAAAATATCTTGTGAAGAAAATATCAAACAATAACTTCATCCATATACTTTTACAAGGGAAATAAATGCTGTTGGAAACCGGGAGAAATGAATGTAGAAGTAATTGCTGCTGTGCTGGCCGCTTTAATTGATTAGATAAGTTTGACTTTTACACCCCGTGAGTCGGCTGATAGTCTTTCTTTTATTAGTTTTACTAAGTTGCTACCCTGGCCCTTTCATCTATGCCTGATTTCGCTTTAATGCATTTTAGCGTGACTTCCTTCCCCTGTTGTTTTCATTTTTTATGATATGTGGCACATGCATTGAATTTGATTGAATGCAGATGATGAAAAAGAAAACTAAAACTACCTTGGTAAAACCTCTAACATGCTCTGCCACCATTAGTCTGTGGGCAACTGGTGCCTATGTAGCTTTATCAATATTTCATCAGCTTCAGTATACCTGTAGAAATTGGGTTGGACATCAAAAAGATGTGTTATTTCATGCTCAATATAGAACAGATTCTCCAATTTGTCATATAAGATTTGTCCAAAGGGGGGTGCTATGTCTTCTAAAGTGCTTGATGATGCTGTCATATGATTGGAAACATATGTATTCACCCTGTGAGCATATTGTTCATGTGTCAACAGTTTTTGATTGCTGGTTACCAAACTGGGTAGACCCTTTTGCTGCAAGATTGTAAACTTTTCTGTGAAGGTATTTATTTCCATCTGCATTTCTTGACATTTTCTCTCCAGATTTTGTATAAAATTCCTCATGGTTAGCATTTATAAACTGTCAAAATGGTACCTGTTCTGTCCCTGATATCTAGAGATACTAGTTGTTCTTTGGTATCAGTATTCAAAAACTGAATTAGTCTATTGGCCTGTTTGGGCATGTTTCCCAATGATGCTCTGGCCTTTTGAATCTCTACTTGGGCTATTTCTATCAATTCAATTTGCTCATAAATAGTCTGTATTGATCTCCATTGATCAGTGATGGATTGGCTAATCTTAGTCCACAAAATTGTTTTGATTTCTGATAGAGGTTTATGAAGGACAAGATCTTTATCCAAGGATTTTACCTTATGTTCCAAGGCCTTTACCTCTCTTGTTTTTTCTGCCACGGTTATTTTAGATTTATCATAGCTTACCTCTAACTTGGCCAGTTTTTCTTTGGCTTCTTTTAGCTCTGCCATTTGGATTCTAACTCCTTTATTACCTTCATCATCTCTTCCATGCCCATGCTGGTATCTGGGGCTGTTGTTGTTGCTGCCGCTGAAGCATCTATGGCTGATGTACCTACTGTTGATGCTAGGATAGTGGGAGGGATTGCTACTGTGACTGTGGGGGGAGCAGTGGTAATTGTTGGAGCTGTTTTAGGTGGCTGGGAGGTCGACTCTCCCTGCTTGGCTTGCAATGCTTTCTCCAATTCTTGCTCCGTTTCAGTTAATCTTTGATTCATCTTCATCAGCAAAGCCTTATCTGCCAATCTAGACTAAACCATTTAACCAGTTTGTTTGTGCAGCTCAATCTGGTCCATTGGGTGTATGTCTTTGGCAAGGACCTCAAAATTTGTTCTTATATAGTCAGCTGCTGACTGCGGTTGCTGAACTTTAGGTCTAAAATAACTTAAGATCATTTTTTCCTCCTAAATGTCATATGCAACCATTAGTCTTTACTGTTTGGAGGGTGTCATTTTGAGAAATTGATCATAAATTTGTAGTCTCAATGGCTCATTCTGGGCCTTAATGTCCATGAATTTTCTTTTAATATCAGAACGCTGCTTACTTTACGGCCTTGAGGAGGAAACTTCCATACTATGCTGCCTCTCCATTTCCTATCTGTGAGAGCTGGTGGATGTCTGTTGGCTGGTTACCCTCTCCTCTCTTGGACTCTCTGTGATTTCTTCAACAATTTCCTCTTCAGGTAGAGGATCTACCCTTTGTCTTTTGGCCTCTGGCTGCTCTGCTGATCCACTTGTGGGTGTGGTCTCTTCTCTGTCCCTTTTCTTGCTTTTTTCCTCATGGACAGGAGTTTGTAATGCTGGTACCTCTGGTGCCTTTGTCTGCAATGAAGGGGCTTGCCCTTGATCCTGTTCCTTTGATGTTGTTGGTGGATCTGTCATCATGTGCTGCTCTGAGCCCAACACCTCTTTGCCCTTTGATGTTCTAGCAGTTGTTGTAGTGCTTTCCTGGGCCCGTTGCTGTGAAGTTTCAGCAGATAATGTGCTTACCCTAGTTTGCTGTGGCACTCTGAATGACACTTGTTCAAAAGAATATAGGTCAAGAGTCTTTTCAATATTTTTCATAGTTTGTTCCATTTTCTCTTCCTCAGTGAGCTGTTCAATTAGTGTGCCTTCTACCCACTCATCTCTGTTGGAAAATTGCTCTATTTTAGGGATCTTGCAATGTTCATAGGATGGTAACCTATATTTTATTTTTCTTGCGTTGATAAGGCCATTTGGGTCATAGGGTACCCACCAAAAGCTTCTTTTTAATCTGAGTTTTTCACCCAATATCTGATCAGCATCTTGCCATCCTTCTTTTTGTTCATGACATAGGGGCCTAATTGGTCTCTCAATTTCAACTGAGCCTTTTTTTTGGTGCTATGAAAATGAGTTAAATCTGAATTGATAAATTGTCTGAAATATTCCAAGGCAAACAATCTCATTGGCACATATTTTGGCAACTTGTAGGGGCACAACTCACAGCCATATATCCTGACCTCAGTGTGATTCTGGTATAAGTACCAGTCACCTATTTTGTAGCTTTTGGAGAGCTGTAATATTTTCAACATATCATAAGACAGTTTAGGAGGAGGAGTTCTCATCAGTAGAGAAGAGACTGGATATATGAGCATGTCGATAAATTCACAGTAAGAGTAAGGAGAGTTGTGGACTTATGAAAGACTGAGGTCCAAAAAATCACAGACCTCTTTTCTCCTTTATAATCCAATTTTCTGATGGGAAATTGGAAATTGTCTCGCTGATAATATAGGAATAGATGATAGATGTAGGATGAGTACTTGAAGACTCCCTCCCTTTCTAGATTCAAGAGCTGGTCATGGATCTTGTTGGTAATGAATTTAGCATAGTTGTATTTGACAGCAAGGGGCTGCCCTAGAGTGAATATGGACAATAAAACTAACACAGTCTCATCATCATATTCACTTGTCTTGAACCCCAAATATAAGATATCATATCAACAAGTAATTTACCCACTTCATTGAACCATGCATAGTGAAAGGGAGGTGGCTCTGTAGGCTGACAATTTGGTTTCATAAATACTTGGGAAATTCGAGCTACTTATGAGCTGGGGATTTTGGGACCTTCATCAAGCAAGAATTTCATAGTAAGAGGAAATAGAAGTTGAGTTGGTTTGAAGTTTAGCATTTGATTTATGGAGTCAGGAGTTATATGAAAGAGGGTAGTTCCAGATGGAGTTTTCACTGCCCTTTGGGTTGGTTCATAGTTTTCACAGCAGAGGTGAATTATCTCAGGGAAAACATTGACAGAGGGGAGGTAGTACATGGGTAAATTTGATTCCCATATCCCATAAAAATCATTTTTTCTTAGGTAACTGTTCCTGAGTTCATAGAATGCTTGGAGATGGTTTCTGTCACCAACTAAGTCCTGGATTTGAAAATCCCTATCAGCTAAGGGCAACCACTCCAATTCCTTATGGGGTGCATTGAGAGGAGTAACATTCAGGGCCACTGCAGCAGGGGCTTCCATTTTGTAATTTCTCTTGTGATTTTTTAATTGGAATGTGGGTTTGTACAACAATAGTAAGTAAAACAGTGGCTTTGGGGCTTTTCTTAGAGGATTTGTAGACTGCAGTGAGTCGTATTTGACTTGGCGAGTAGAATTTGAAGTGGAAAATGAAGCTTGTAGAGTTTTTGCAGTCAATAATGAACAAAAACAATTTAGGGCTTTTTCATTTAGCAAATGTAAACATAAGCTCAGTAGGAGAAATTTGCAGAGGGAGACGGAGTTTGTAGGAATTTTTTGAAAAATTGGGCAAAAACAGTGGTAATAGTGTGCAAGTTTGAATGCAGCTCTGCGTTTCTAACTCAAATTTGGGCTTCTTTTGGCAAATTTTACAGAGAAAACTAGAAAAATAGGGTTTAGGAGCAGAACTCAGGTAAATACCTATTTAATGGACGTCTTGTGCAAAATGTGGGTGGCAGACCGAGCTGAGGGGCCGAGCTGTGGAGTTAATTTCTTTGGGTGGCGGACTGTGTAGTGGAAATGTCGCTTTGAACGTGAAGGAGCACGCAACAATTGAGTAGAAGAAACAAAGGCAAATGAACAAAAATGAAATTTTACACCTTTTTAACAAAAAAATTGATTTTGGCGGGTTTTTGGTGTGTTTTGGTCGGGTGACGTCAGCATGACGTGAATGATTGTCGCGTATTGGGTTGACATGGTGATGAAACGACAGCAAAGGGATGGCGATGTACGCTAGCGACATGGTGGTGACATGGCACTGACGTGGGTGCGACGTCAACTGATGATGCAAGGGTGACATAAGTAGAGAGGCAGTGGGGCGGTAAGCGGTATTCCCCGCACCACCTTTGGGCTAGGGTGGTATTGGAGGGGGGGCTCCGATCACGCCGGGAAGTTGACACCTGTCATCTGTATGGTGGCAATACCACCCATCCCCCGGATGCTATCGTTCAGTGATTGGAGGGGTTCCGATATCGCCGAGAGCCATCGGATTTGCGCGCGATGATCGAACGGTGGGCGACAAATGAAGCTGGCGGGCGGCTATGGCACGGGTCCCACCACACAAATCAACATTTGTATATGCTTTGTGGGGTATAAAACTTTGGTTATTAGGGTTATTATATGGTTTATGTTGGTGGATTTTGTTATTTGTTTAACCAAATATTTAAACAAATCCCGATGGAGTGCATGGAGGTTTGTTATTGGCCCCGGATGGACTAATAACTCCCGAAAAAATTAAAATATGGCCATAACTTTAGCTGAGGGTGGGGATCATTAAATAATTTCATGGTTTTTGTGTAATTACATAATATGGGAAATGGGTTTTGTTAGGGATATAATAGGATTAGTATGTTAACATGTGTTTAGAAGGGAAGCGCTAAGTTGTAGAGTTAGGAACTTAGGCTTAGGGAAATGAGAGGGTTTTTAGTAGCAGAGTTGAATAGTTTAGGCTTAGGAGAAAATAAATATTTTACACAAGAAATGTGGCTTCTCTTCCTAAGTAAAAATAGAGTTTTGACTTAGTCTTTTTTCATGAAAGGAAGTAAACTAGGAGTACTGAGCAGATCTCAGTGTCCTTGGAGGGAGGTTAGTGAGTGGTTGATGGGAGAAGAAAGAGGGGGAGTTAGACATGCAACATCTGATCTATCACCACACTTTGCCATGATATTTATGATATTCATAAGATATGAATTATCTTTGAGAAGGAGGATCACTCATGCAACTTCTTCTGCAACATCAAAACTACTTACCCCTCCTATTACTCCTAACATTTTTCTTCATTTTCATTGGGTGCATTTGAACTAGAAAACCTTGATTCTCTTCTTTTCTTTTAGCTGCCATCCTATCTAAATCTACCCTTATCTCTTCCAAGGGCCTAGATTAAACAATTGGGCTCCTTTGTTTCTCTACCTATCTACTCATCTGCCAAGCTTGAAATTTTTGGACAGACCTTTATTCTCTATTCTAAGACAAGTAAATTGAAATATGAACCTGACCAAGATTAAGCTATTTGGCCATTCATGAACCATGATAAGAGTCAAGCAACTATACATAGTGAAATTATTCAAAATATGGAACCGTT